>JAGYHZ010000167.1:0-15349 GCA_024244195.1 Ascosphaera aggregata | reverse complement strand
TTAACTGCTTATACCCTTGCACGACCTAGAATGGGATTGTTAGTCGTATAGAGCCATCGCGAGTAAGACAACGGAGCTGCGGTCTTACCTCATAAAAAGATTGTCTCAAAATCTTTTGCTCATCTCCTGGTAACTCCTTCGTGGGGAAGGCTGCAATGGCATGGAAATACTCCTGCAAGCAGCCCTCCATTGCCTGCGGATTATGTTTCACGATCTGATTAAAGCCAAGGAATGACGAGCCTTTCTCTGATGTGACATACACATGCTCCATCGTCCGTAAAAATATGCCGGCGAAGGTAGCAAGTTGAGGCGCAAGCTGCTCAGCACATCCAATACCCAGACGACCCAATGCGACAGTGGCGTTTTCAACAACAGTATCAGGAACTTCTTCATTAGCCATTATTATGACTAGTGCCTTATACAGGCTCTCGAGATAGGGTGCCATTCCTTCTTTGAGGTTGAGCGCAATTTCGCCCAAAGCCCAGCAGGCGTTATTGACCACACTCAAAGCGTTCTCCTCGTCATCCATGCGTACTTCATCGAGATCGAGTTGCTTTATCACTGAAGGCATCATTGAGTGTACGAAAGGTTCTAGCTGGGGGAAGACATTGACAGCAGCATCTCCGAGAAGAGCATATGCAGATATTTTGACTTCTGAGGAAGGGTCTTCAATGCAGTAGCGAAGAAGTTCAAATAGCGAAGGCTGTCCGTTGGCCACGAGCTCACAGGCTCTTTCCTTCCCGATAGCCTGGATTATGGAGCTGACAAGGTCAAGTGAAGTGATCAGATAGTCCTTATCTGGTTCATCCGTGCCGTTGTTGACGTAGGAGATATAGTTTCCGATGTGTGTGCGTATCATGTTCAACGCCCTGATATACATGGCGGGAGCAAAAGGGGCAAAGGCCTCGTGATATGCCACCACAACATATCCAAGGCATTCTAATAGAGGAAGCATCTCCCTAGAGTCGTCTGGGAGAGTGTTGTACCGGTTGATAAGGGTTGGCATCAGGATTTCAACCAGTTCAGGTTTAGCCAGCTCCTTATCGACGGCAGAGGCTAAAGTCTGCACGCAGTCATAGAGAACATAGAGGTTTCGGGTCTTATAGCACTGGAAGCATTGCACGAATCGAAGTAGAATGGGCTTGCAATAGGGTGCGATCGCAGACCCAGACTTCTCCTCTAAGCTCGTGAACCCTGAGGCGGCTGCTTCTTGTACCTTTTTGTTCTTATCCAACATCAATTGCAGAAGACCTTCCACGATTGGCTCGTAAAAGCGTGGCTTATCTTCGTCAACGAGTGCTGCAGCCCAGTCGGAATATCGTCCAAGACACCAACAGGTGATCTTTCTGACTATGGATACTGGGTCTCGAAGTAACGAAACAAGGTAGGGGATGAGCTCTGGAAGGTGAGGTATGATGCTCTCCATGCATCCGTTAGCGATTGCACCGAGTGCTAGAACGGCAGCCTCCCTATATGTCCACTGAGGATTTTTGAGGTTGTCCTTCAGGTATGGCAGGACCACCTGAAAGACAGGATCATGGTATACAGTGGCAAATAGGTCTAAAGATGCGGCCGAACACTTGCGCACGGTCCACTCTGCTTCAGGGTCATCACCGTACTCATCATCATCCTCGTCAATTTCCCCTTCGCTGAGCTCGTCATCGTCTGAATTATCTTGTGGCCTTTTCATTCCGTCTTGTATTTTAGAGGCCTTGGAAGAAGCGAATTGCGGCTTGAGGTCTTCCTCTCTATCTTCTTCCTCGGCATCATCCTCCTCCTCCATTAGATAAGCCGCGTCGTCTTCGTCGTATATCATATTACGCAGCAATACAGGGACAACCTGATGTAGATAAGGGGCCAATGCCGCCTGGAGTACCGGGTGATCACATACACCAAGCCAGAATTCAGCTGCGTCAAGAGCCAATTCAGGATCGTCTGGAGTATGCTGTTGCATAAGAATATACTTCACTAGGCCGTCCATATGTGGCGCAACTTTGTCAGGGGCCACCTCTGCTATGCGTGTAAAAGATTTGCAGACTACCCTTCTGACATCCGGCGAAGGATCGCCAGCTAATTGAAACACTTGCTGGAGGAATGTGTCAAGACCGGCAAGCAAGGACGTTGGCCGTCTTGTGATAAACAAATTGATCGTAGTAAGGGCCATAGAGCGAACTTTGGCACTATGATTCGATGTGCATTGCATCAATGCCGGTATGATGACTGCCAATGGACGCTGCCCCTGAATCTCTCTGTCAAGCATTTTCGTGTTGTCTTCGCAGATTTTGGCCAAAGCATCAACCGCTGACTCCTGTGTTACGACGTCCGTAGATCCCGTAGAATTGGTTGCCAGCGAAAGGATGCGGGGTAGCAAATCCGGCCATTGAAGTAAGCCCTCTTTTTGAATAATTTCGGTGATGATCGTTCCTGCAGAATTCCGCACTCGTGAGTCTGCATCGCTGAGCATATCTATGGAGGCCGACTTAATATACTCCAGCGTCTGAGGAAGGATAGTTTTATGGGCGACTTTGATTTTAGTCTTAAGGCTCACGGCAGCAGCAACCCTGACAACATCATATGTAGTTTTGTTGAAGCCAAAGGAGGGTGGAGCTTGAGGTGTGCAGAATATATAGGTCAGATAGTTTGCAAAGTCCGGAGCTGAAGTGGCTTGGAGGAGCACCTAGACGTGTGAGGTCAGAACCTGACCATACATAGCATTGATCAATCCATAATTTCATCGATCTGTTTGTTTTCTGCTTTTGCGAACCTGTTCAGCATGTTGGCGTGCTGCCGGGTCTTGTCCATTCAACGAGTCATTCAAGTAACCGATGAGCTGCCGCAATTGCTCCGGCTCAGGTTGCCACGACATGATGAGCGAGTAGGACCTGAAACGCAGATGATAGATGATCTGCCAGAAAGAAAGCTAGTTAAGCACTCGAGGTGCCCCTGAATCGAAGCTCAGATGGTCGCTTGTCTCCGATTTCTGATCAACCAAGATGGTCGAGGCCACTAGTCGTATGGATATCATAGACAGGAAAAACCCCAGTAGCTAGCTATGCTTTCCACACGGCTGCGTCGTCTGTGTAGCCGCGGACTCAGCATGCGGTACTCGTTGGTCTACCGTGTGATGCTTCTACCAAAGCTTCCTTTCTCTCCTGAACTCAAATAATTAGACACCCTTGTCCTCGACCGATTTGTAAACGCGGAAGAAGGGGGAAGAGGGGAAAGAGGGGGCGGTTTGCTCGTACGCTCGTAACAGCTAGCGGAAGGCAAAACGCGTCGCAGCAAGGACGGACGTGCAAAGCGTAATTCTGCGACGAAAGAGTGACCCTATATACGAACAACAAGCTATATGCGCTTGTAGAATTCGGCCGTGGATTGCCTTTGCCAGCGACATTGTGGTTTATCGCCGCATACAAATTGTTCGTCGCCGATGCGATTCACGAAGCGGGCGTGCGAAAGAGCGAGGTCTGATACGGAAGGCGGTCAGTCGCGGCAATTCTCGCCTCCTTCCCTCTCTCCCTCACCAATGCGCTGTACGTGATAGTTACCTTACATCATGGATTGAGGTAGACTTCAGCATCGCAGCTGTGGATGTGCCATGGCAGACAGACGTCTCTGATGTCACTGAGGTGTCTGAGTATGGAGGCGGTGATGAGGACTGTCATGGTGGTAGTGTTTTTCAATCTCGTGGATGCCATCTCTACTGTGATGTCCCGTTAAGTGGTTCGGGTTGGGACTTGAGTTTGACCGGCCAATTGGTGATGTCTATACGAGCCTGATGCTGCATCTCATTGAGCATGAGGCCTTTCAGCCTGAATCGTATGGCAGGGGTTACTTGATGGCTTCCTGAATGCTTTGTTCCGGGCTACTGAGTGTTGCTATAGAGATGTGGGACCTGCTGAGGTTGTGCTTCCCAAGATGTTACAGGAGCTGTCATCCTGTCAAACTTGCGCTACTTTATTTGCAAAGCCAAGCCTAGAAGTTGCGGGACCGTCCACCAGTATCAATTTCCTTTCATTTCCAGGGTATGAGATTGCATGGCCATGGTGGAAGTCGCTACTGTCAACCAAGAGCCAAGCCAGTCTGACGTTCGCTCGACGTCGCTTCCCGCAAGGCTAATTCAGCCCTTTCTACCTACTGCCTTGACGCCTTTGTGGAGTTATGGCAGTTGCATCTATTTCAGCGTTAAGCTTTGCCATTGCGCTCTATGTGCCTCGTACCATAGCCGGGCGGAAATTGGGAATAAATCTGGATATTAACATTTGGGTATTGAAGCCGGTGATGTACACACAGCAGGGTACATGGCATGAGCGTTGGTTGTCACGTCCCATACGAACTCTGCCCTGTCAACGGGAGAAAGGTCTCATGCACTTGCATCTTACTGTCATGAATGGAGTTGGGACCGGTCTGGACAACTCTTGACCTCGCTTATAAGGCATGCAGATGGAGTGTCTAAGCGATGCAAAAGGTGATTAGGCGTATCATTCCTTCGGAATAATACTGAGCGCCCGTTCTACCACGGACGCTTTGGCCTTCTTCACAGGGTTGAAAAAAGAAAAGGCACGAAACTAAAGAAAAGGGAAATAGTGTGACGTTCTGCAAAAAGTGTGAGAATACGATGTGCGTTACCATTGCAGGTGTCAAGGTTAGAACTTCCTATGTTATGAGGCTTTTGCTTCACACATCCATCCCGCATGTTTCGGTAAACAGATGCTGGGTTGCTTACTTACAGAGAAGTGTCACACTTGTTTCATGACTCGAGAGATGCTGCAATTATACTTTTTCCTGCCGAATATGGTACCATCTCGCTCACGGATCTCAGATAGATGGATCTAAGTCATCAAGGTTGCAACGGTTAAGGCTGGAGGGAATCGGGGTTCAAGATGCAGAATCGCCCCATACTTTTCTTTGCGAGCCCTCGTTTTGCAAATCTACTTGCCAAGATTTCATGATGTGTATTGCGGGCAAGGATCTTCGTGCGTTTCGCGACACCACTCTCAGACTTACCGTGGAAGCTCTCTCTCCTCCCATATAGATTCAACTGCACCTATGGAAGACTTCATTAGCTGGCATTCAGATGGTGTAGACAGCAATGCACTATACGGCAAGGAGCGAAGCAGCTCCCTCAACTCACTCGATTGCATTGCTTCGATGTTGTAACAAATTTCATACGGCAAGCGAAATGTTAGAGAGTGCAATTCGGCCGGAGAATTTAACGAGCTTTCTCTGATTTATAAGTTGATTGTTTTTTTATTTTTTTTCATTATTTCATCGTTTTATTTTTCGTTTTTATATTTTCAAACTGGTACCCTGGTCATGATTTTGTCTACTTCTCAATGAAGGTCGGCTTGACATTGCAATCGAGAATAAGCCTCCTGATCCTTGATCCACTGGAGCAAGAACTTTGGTTATCGGTAATCCACGGGATCTTCAGGGTACAAACAATCAAGCCCAGACTAATCTTTTCAAATCGTAGGCGAGGTGTTCCAAGATTCCCGTCTGTTTTCTAGCCTCGGACACAGAGATAATCTCCATCTCTTTGATCAGTGATTCCTCCCCAACAGACCTCTTCGCTGCGTTATCACAAATTTTCATCATAGCGTGTTCTATCTCCTCGCATATGAGGCGCGCCGTGTCTCTTTCTTTAACTGGAGGTGTATACGAGTCTTTCCGGACGTACATTTTGAAAAATGGAAGGACTTTGAATGCCGCCAGCCGTGTTACTTCTCTTTTCTCATCTCTGAAAAACGAGAAGATATCCCATTCTTTTTCCTTGGATTGCCCATCCTGGCTGACTTTTGCGGTCAAGTCGGGCCCCTGTCCTATACCTCCTTCAGATTCGCCGCAGTCGACCAATGTCCTTGGCGATCTTGTGTTGATGCGAAGGTAGTTGTCTCCCGATGATTTATACGAGACCACGAATCCCACATTGTACCTTGAGTCCATCTGAATTTCGGTCAGTGTGGAAGTGATATATGTTCCATGGACCATCTTAACAATCGAGCACAATTCAATCCTTTCAAAACCAAGGAGCTTCTCGGCATCCCAATCAAATCTGCAACAGTAGATGGCGGCATCTGTCAATAACAGAACCGACTCCTCAAAGGGCAGCGTGCGAAGAGTATTCAGTTCGCGAGGACTAAGTAATGTCCAACCGCCTAGCAGTTCTTCAGAATCATCACTCAGTACTATATCGCGACATGATTCGATTGCGGTTTGGCGGATCTTTTCGAGAGAAATTCCCGGGTCACCACTCATCAGATCTGACTCGAACTCATCAAAAACATGTATAGTGACGTTTCCCAGCATGTAATCCATGCATGCTTGAGAGAAGTAGTCATTAACCAGGTTGTTGTAATAACGTGACAATGTCAGTCCGAGATCATTCAGGGCACCGCGAACATTGCGTTTCCGTGTGCGAGTGTAGTCTCCTTTCAGGGCCGCCGTGGAAGAGTACTGCTTGGAAATGGCATCGCCGTTGTCCGCCCATAGTATATTGAACCATTGAGTCTGGTCATCGTGAAGGAGGTCAATGGCGTAACCCTCAGCTCTTAATTGTTTCGTGAGGGCGTATTGGCCAAATGCGCATTGAGCAACCCCCGTACGGTCCAGACAGTCCATGCAGTTTGTTCTGACTATTCCACTTTGCCTCTGTATAATTGCACCGTCCTGTATGACAGTGTATCCAAAATCGTCAAGCGTGAACTCAAGTGATTTCACCAAGCAACTGACATTTTCGAATTTCAACCCCCGGCATTCGTGATGGAAATCAAACCAGGTGAATGCGAGGGGGTTACCCGCAAGGGTTTGTCCACTTCCGTTGAACTCCTTTGCGAAGTCCTGATATCTCTCGCCAATTTTGATTTCAACACCGTGCCTATCGATGAGCGAAACCACCTGTATTTTGCCGTACTTCTCACTCAACGCGTTCATATGACGATCAAACGAAGCGCGGTTCGTCTGATTTGAGTGTCTCAGGACTGGAGCGGGCTTGAGCGAGTAAGGTGACTGGGAGAAGTACAATGGAATGGAGCCCCTGACTTGCAGAAGCGAATAGATCCTATCCTTATTATTCCACGAAGGTGTCGAGAGAATCTGCTCAGTCTCAACCGTATTTGCGACGTTTCCATCATCGTCGACACCTCTGCGCAGGTACCGGACCCCTGGCCGTTTGATCGATCTTCGAGATATGAGGGTTACAAGGAGATTGGTGCCTCGACTCCTGTGAAGCTCATTCGGCGGGATTGCACCTACCTGTGCAGGAAAATCCTCATCTGACGGCGAAGCGTCGTTGACTATTGTTGCAGGCATTGCCATTGTTTCTGATTCTTGTGTTTTTACGTCTCTCTGCGCCACAAATTCGTGTTGGCCGATAAATCCCTGAATCAGTGGTAGGACGAGATCGTGCTGTCCACTCTCGATGAATGGTTGCATGAGATGCCGATTCCAGAAAAACTAGATAGGTAGGTTAGTTTGAGAAGCTTCTCAGGGCATGCAACTGAATTCGGGCGGACCTCAGGATCAGCTCTTCGATAGAGCGGTATTGTCTCGACGACAGGGTTATGAACAGTGTATTTCCTGGTGATGTCGTAATCATAGGAGAAGAAAAAGTTGTCTGACGATAGGAGTATCTTCGCATACTTCAATAATTTCGGTAATACCTCACGCGCTCTGGCTTCAATCCTGTTACTATCGTCCTCACTCGCACGCGAACTTGGTTCTGAGATTTGTCCGTCAGGGGTCAAGCCATCCATCTCCATGGCATCTTTGTCCTTGTGAAGACCTTTTCCGTTGGGCCGCCTTTTTGAACCCCATTTCAGACCGATTCCCTGCGAGTCAGTAATCCCTTGGAAGAAAGTATTGCGTGTCGTCCAGCCGTTCTTTGAAAACCAACGGGCGGCGAACCTGCCATATCGGCCCTGTCTTTCTATGACATCTCCTGCGACACTTGTGCGTCCTGATGAACTGTCGTTGACTGGTTGAACTCCTTCGTCAGGGTCAGCTATATCATCGATCTGACCTCCCTGAGAGGCATCGCTCCCACTGGAAATAGATGAGACATCGCTATCACTCTGCTTTCTCTCCTTCTGTAATTCGCCTGCAGTGGCGATAGCCTTCGATGCTTCTTCCTCAGACGATAAAGGAATAAGAGTCACGTCAGTGACTACAAAGACAGGTTTGCCATGTATTTGCGCGACCTGTTTCCGGCCAGTGATAGCCACAATAAAGGAGTAGGATGCAAGGGATATAAGACCTAGGGGACACTGTCAGCATCATTTTCTCCAGACTGCTGATCGATGAAGTAACGTACCAGCGAGACCGTGCGACTCCAGTGATGGCGCCCCCTGCCGCGAAACACTCCCAGCAGTGAACCGTCTCTGAATGCTACAAGATTCATATTCAATGTGAAGACTTGAGACCTCATCGCCAACATTGCGGCAACAACCTGTAGCGTTCTGAATGACCAATCCATCGTCAGCGACGGTGATCAAGAGCTTCCGAGCCAATCCCATCGATGAGTATGGTGAGCTATGACGTCTAGCTTCAAGTTTGAATGTTCAACGCCTTCTCGCATCTGGCTATACCCCAGGTCAACGACATAATAAATCAACATATACTGTATATGGAGAGAGCTAGTGCGCGAGCGAGCGAAAAAGACAGTGATGCCAGGGAACCATGTTTTTTAATGCGAAATCATGAACCATTTTAGTCGGTAAGGAAAAGCTGTACGAATACAAATGCATCAAAAGTCGCCCACATAGGGAGCGATCAAAAAACCCGTCCTATCCTGACTGAATAGGCAGCACTATAAAGTCAGGCTTGGACTCCAGATAACAACAGCAACAACAACAACAACAACAACAACAACAACAACAACAACAACAACAGGCTTCAGCAAGGGTCTGGCACGACGGAAAGACTACCATATAAGCCGGTTAGGCTAGCCCTGGGACGCGACAGGCTGTGGGAGCTTCTTACCTACAGTAATAAGCAGATTCCGCCGTCCATTCTTGCTCGTCGCTCCATACTACCTGGGAATCAGGGCGGACTGGGCCGTAGCGGACCAGCAGAAGGCACAGACAGCGTCTGCTTGATGGTTGGGGGTGGATTGAAGCAGACAAGCTCATTCTCAAAAGACATTCCGGAGCTAAGAAGACATTCTATAATTTGGGTGAAGTCATGGCTCCATCGTTGAATCCTAACATGTCTGCCTTTGGCGTGACTATCACGACCCTATTTCGCAGTCCAGGGATGCTCATACCTCATTTGATCATCCCTACTTTCTCGCATTTCCCGGAGGATATCGGCTCTCGTTTGATGCCATTATCGAGTGATTTAAAGTCGCATGCTCCAGATATTCGTGCTCTTGTGTTGGATAAAGATAATACATTGACGCCACCGGAAGGATTGAGCCTCCCGGCTGCTTATTTGCAGAAGCTTGCAGCCCTACGAAAGAGTCCGACGTCGCCCTTTAATATGGAGCGCAATCCCCACGGAGTGCTAGTCGTGTCGAATACGGTTGGCTCATCATCAAAGTATGAAGCTGAAGCACGGGAGATTGAGGAATTACTCTCCGAATTGAAGATCCCAGTCTTTCGTTCATTTGATTCTGAGAAAGAAGGAAGCAATGCCATGCCATCGGCTTTGCATTCTCATAAGAAGCCATTGAACTATGCACACATAGTTTCCTATCTCAAGGCTAAAAAAGTGATTGATTCACCGTCTCAAATCGCCGTGGTTGGTGATAGACTGGCCACTGATGTGCTCATGGCGAGTATGATGGGCGCATGGAGCGTTTGGGTTCGTGATGGAGTTACCGTCAGCTCCGAGGGACAGCAAGGCATGGATTACAGAGGCATTCTTGCAAAAACGGAGGGCGTGCTCTATACTCTGTTGAGAAGCAGAGGTCACGGGCCTATTTATCCGATGGGTTGGAGGTGAAGGATAGGTCCTCTTCATGCCAAGTGGGCGACTCACTGGTATCGGTCGATTGAGACTGTTGAGGATGAAGTGCGTGCTCCTTTGGATCAGAACGCCAGTGCTATTGGCAAAGGGAGTACAGAGCCCTAACACAGCTCAACAGACAATTAATGGCAAGCCACGTATCGATATCTGCACTCTGTGAACTGAACGCCACACCGTTTCCTGAGATATGAAAAGTTGCTATCACGAGAATGCCATGAGCATCACGCAAGGAGCATCATTGAGTGGAGATGAATCATGCCAGAATGGGAAGGAAAATGATAGTAATACGGACCATGGAGGAATACAACGTTCTCGATATGCAGAATCGTCAATAAGAAGTCTCGATCATGCAAGGTCAATAACATAGGGAATCATGCCAAATGCCAAGAAGATAGGAGTTTACACCGGTAGTCTGCAAAAATTTCATACAAAGACACAGCCTGACCGGCTAGACAAAAGAAGAGGCATGACCTGGTTTTGAGAACACCCAACGAGAACCGAGTGAAGGGGAGAGAATAAACACAATGGAAGCAGTATCAAACCGCCTACCCTTATTTAAGATTCCAGAAGGTAACAAGAAAGAGTGACCAAAAAGAAGAAAACCAACAACACGATAGTAGATAGCACTTAGCCACGTTGGCGAAAAGGTGCGAACAGGATTGAGTCGCCGTGAATGAGAAGTCCGAAGGGAAAGGAAACGAGCGTTGAGGAGTTTGAAAGGCGGAGACGTGAAAATGAATGAAGGGAAAGGGAGTCATTACCTCATGACAGGCTCATCCGGATGCTCATCAATCTTCGGCGTCGAAGGAGTCTTGAAATGGACCGACGCGGTCCTACTCCTCCGATGCGATGATGACGACATCGAATGCGCGAGGGGAGATACATGGACCGTTGGGGACGAGGAGGACGTCACATCACTGTCTTTGGGCGAAGATTCGAAGCTCGATTTGAACGTGTGCAGTTCCCTTCCACCAGCGCTGCTCCCATTCCCATGACTACTTTCGCTACCGTCGTCGTATACAAGGACGTGTCTCTCTTCATCTCTGAGATCAGTCAGCCCGATCGAGCTCTCCCCATCATAGTTCCTCATTAGTCCTTCCCTATCACTAGAACCGGCTCCCATCAGTAAAGAGTAGGATGAACTGTTTCTCCGGTGGCCCACACCACTTCTTTCCGCCGAGCGTCTTATCTGCAAGGAGCGGCGGGTTTGGAAACTCGCGATTGTGTCTGTAGGGATAGCATCGTCGTCGAAAGAACCTGTTCCTTCAACTAGAGCTTTGCCATCGGGATCACTGCGGGACACATTCAAGAGATAGACTCCTGAGAAGATGATGAGAAAGCCGCAGAGCAAGGATATTGTGTTTACGCTGTCGGAGGTGTTGAAGCCGTGGAATAGGATGAAGGAGGCGCAGAGTGTGGCTGTTGTGAATGTTACGTAGTAAAGGGGATTGACGCTGCAAAAGAAGGATTAGCAGAGAGACAAGGGAATTGATGAACTTGCTTCTTCCTTTAGTAGCAGAAGTAGAGCGACTTGATCTCATACTCGGAGAAGGAATAACAAATGTGTTAAGGGCACGAGACTCACATTGAGGTTGAAAACTGGCTCAACGCTTTATTGAAGTAATTCATTTGAGTCAAAACACAACCACCTACGACCAGCACGAAGATATACGTTGAAGGTCGTGTGAATTGGTTATTCCCTTCTAGCGTCAACTTCAGTGCGATACCAAACGCTTTGACCGACATCACAGATATCGACCCGATAGTTGAACATATCGAGATGTAAACAAGCGGATTTCGTCTGCCGTACGTTGGCGCCACCTTGTAGATCATGACGAGGCAGAAGATGATGACGCATAGGCAGTAGCTAAGGAAGCCTGCATTGGGGCGATATTAGCGAGACGGGCCAATGGTAGGATTGGAATAAAGTACAAAAGAGAACAAGAAGTGGGACAGAGATGAAAAGTGTCTCATTTCCTATCCGTCAAGGCAACCCACCTAACTGCGTAGCATAATCCAGGATCTTATCGACAGAGTCTACCGGTTGATCTGGTGGTGCATGCAGCACGATAATCACTGATCCAAGAAGTGACAGTGCGCAACCTAATTTTCCTAGTATCCCAAGCCGTTCTTTTAAGAAGTAGGAGCCTAAGACAGCACTTGTTTTCCCGGCATCGGTTTCTGGTTAGGAAGAGATTCATGAATTTCTCGCAGCGCAGATAAGCGATAATTGACCTCGGGCAAACCTCGTTCTCGTCAGGGGACTCTGTGTCCTCTGGGATAGAACTACTCACCCAATCAACACACTCAATGCGCCCAACGGCGTCACTAGAATGGCAGGCGCAAAAGCATATGCGGCGAAGTTTGCGCTCTCGCCGATGACCACTATGAAGAAAGGAAGGGATTCACGGTTGTCCCCGAGTCAGCCCATTTCCTTCTCCTTCTTCCCAAGTTAAGCTCTGGACTTTCAGAATGGTGGCATATGGACATACGGGCAACAATTCCACCCCACCATATTGGACTTCGCAGATATGAATAGCCTTCTCCTTCAAATCCGTGACGGTCACTGGCTTGATTTAGACCCTGAGAAATGTGTCAATTGCCTTGTGGTCAAAGGAGTAATTGATGGAAGTTGCAGCAGGTATATGACAGTTCGCCTGCAATACTCGCATGAGGAAGGGGATAAAGAAGAAAATAGAGTCATAGGACGCACCTTCTTGGTGATAACGAAACTCGCGCCTGTGCACGGTCAGCGCGTTTGATTTGTTGAAGAAAGGGATTCCTTCTCAGTCTGCAGCACATCCCCATTTGTCAGACTCACCAATTGCCATTGTAGATGTGATGGCCAAACATAGACCGATATACCTGTATATTTCATGTACGCGCGATAAGAAGCGCCTACCCGTCAGCTGATCCATCGCGTCATAGAAATCACCATGACATTTTATTTAGTTTTTCTTGTCTTGTTGTTCCCCATTCAAAGCCTGTTCAAAGCCTTCTCATTCTTCAATCTTCATGTTTCGAGAGATAATGGTATGCGCACTTTTCTGAAACCATCGTGATGGGCAAGTTGATAGTATGTCGTCTGTTTATTCTCGTGCTCGTCTTCTTTTTCTTTTCTTATTCTTTTCTTATCCCGGTCTTCTCTTCCCCGCAGATGCCTTTTCTATTTCTTTTCTTCGTCTCTTATTTCACTTTCCTCTCTTCTTCTCTTTTTTTTTTCTTCTGCTTGCTTCGTAATTCCTTGCCCCAACCCTCAAGCCGATTGATAGTCTTTGCGCAAGCAGGCTGAAGGTTGATTGGATAAATTTGATTTCTCTTCAAATTTCAATCGACAGACGGACACTGCGCAAAGAATGCAAGCTGTCAACGAATGGCGCAGTAGGTCTCCGAACAGTTCTGTGGTGGCAGCACTTGGATGGATTCCGTAGGTAATATCTGGATGGAGGGTGATATGGTTTGGGATTCATTCAACCACAGCAACGACAGCAACAGCTCTCTTTCTTTCTTTCTTTCTTCTTTTCTTTGTTTTTTTCCTTCTTCTTAATGAGTTGCTTGACTTGTCTCTCGCCGGCGATTGATAATCAAGAATGTCGAAGCTGATTTTGAATTGTCCGTTAGAGCAAGATAGAGAATAAAATAGAACAGAATAGCTTAGCTCAGCTTGGGATAGGGTAGGAATAGTGCTGAATTTGCTGCAAGCCGAGCTGGATAATACGTACTAGCAGGTCAAGATTTGGGAACCGGACCAGCCGAGAAATGACGATGACAAGTCTTGGAGGACAGAGGACGACACTGTCTGTCGGTAAAAGTAGTCTCGCTTCTATTCTCCTGGTAGCCTCACTTATTTTCTTGTTTTTTTTTTTTTTATTGTATATATTATTGAAATAAACTTGCATCTGAGTGTGAGCAGAACCAGAATCAGAATTAATTGAGCGAGGAGAAGTGCAGATAAATGTAGATTGCACGGATTTGCAGCGCCCACAAAGTTCCTTCACGCTGAATTGCGGCGATACAGGGAGTAAATCATGAAGGTGAAATACGTACTGGAGCAGTGATGATCAGCAATCACATATCAGAAGAATTTAGAGAGAAGAGAAAAGAGAAAAGAAGAAGGAAAAAGACTGAAATGAATGATTTGCATAGCTTCTTGAGAGAAATGATGAAGAAAAGCAGAGAGAGAGAGAGAGAGAGAGAAATCAGATCAAAAGCGTAGTACGTATATATCCTTCCATACAGTACTACTAGAAAAAAAATGTAGCAGAACAACAGAAGAGAAGTTCTCGAGAAATGAAAATATTAAACATGGATTGACACACCCGGAACATCGTCCAAGTCTCACTCATGTATGTTCCTTGCCCCTCCATGATACTAGATGGATAGATAGGTAGATGGACTGGATCGGTCGAATCGGTCAATCGATGAAGGAGTTGCGCATTTCTGATATTCATCACTGTCATCCATCATGTGTGCATGAAATGTCGCTGTGAGTCTATTCAAATGATATATAAGGCGTGTCATAATGAGATCAACTGAGGTAGCAGCATAGAACATCATGAAGAAGACGATGAGAATGTGTATATGAGTGTGTATATATATATATGTGGAATAATTAAATGGCAACTTGAGGAATAGTAGCAAAAATTTGGATCTTGGAAGTACTACTGTTTTTCATATGTTGACCACCGAAGAGAATCAAGAAGAAAAACAGAAAGAGTAATCGATAATCAGTATTCCAAGTAATCAGACGAACCAACGTCAACGCCATCATCATCATAATCATAAGCATCGTAAGCATCATCATTATCAATATCATCAGCGACCTCGTTGTTGTTGTTGTTGTTGTCGCTGTCGTCGTCGTCGTCGTCGTCGTCGTCACCCAAAACAAGGAGGAGGAGGAGGAGGAGGAAGAGAAAGAAAAGGAGGAGGAAGAAGAAGAAGAAGAAGAAGAAGAAGAAGAAGAAGAAGAAGGCGAAGAGGTAGAAAAGAGTGAATCACGGCAAGCATACCACTCTATTGACTAGACTGTCATCGCGCAAGAGTCCCAAGATAGTCATTTACCTATCAAAATCCAATTCTTCTTCAATCTAATGCCCTCCGAAGATCGCTCCATTTTCTCTTCAATGAATCATGTTCTCCCGAGAGCTGTAAGAAAGCACTATAGTCAGCAGGGGAAAAGAATGTACTAGGAAAGAAAAAGGAGAGAGAAACTCACCTCAGCCCACTTCATCTTCGTCGCAACCAATTCCTTTTCCATCTCCGCCAATTGCTCCTCCATAGCCCGGTTCTGACTATGAACCTCACTATTCCTCTGCATCGCCCTATCCATTTCCTCTCTCATTTTTTCCTCAATCTCAACCTGCTGCCTATCAATAACATTCCT
>JAGYHZ010000166.1:0-15374 GCA_024244195.1 Ascosphaera aggregata | reverse complement strand
CAAGGTCGTCTCGCTGATTATCAACCCATTCCAAAAAGCTAGCATCGTCCATTCCCACCAGTTCTCGGAAACCAGCCCTTGTTTCCATGGGTAGGCGTCTACTGGGTTGAATGCCATACATACACACGAACAGTGCATCTAGCACCACATCATCACAGTCTCAAAGGTAGAAGTAGAAGCGTCACATGCGGGATGATATACGCAGCAACAACCCCCATCCAACGCTGAACATTGTACAGGACCAGAACTGATTAATGTTGGTGAAATCGCCTCTTCTTGCAATCAGCCCATCCATCGCTTGATAGTAGACAGAGCCGAAGTCATATGTAGATAGAGGTCCAACGCAGTAGTAATGCCAATTACAATAACCTCAGGAGCCCATGTCCTCCGAAAAAGGTAGCTGGCATCTCGAAAAAGTGAGAAGTCATTAAAGATATTGATAAGCCGAGAACTTACGAAAGGTTGATACTGCAATATATCACGGTGCAATCGGACTAGCAAAAAGAACCGGCTGAAGATGGTGGCGGATATACTGCTACTACTACGTACGTCTGACCATGACGTTGCAGTCAACGCCATTAAATCCTGATATGACCTTGTTGTCAAACTGAGAGGATAATTGGTTCGAGAGAGCAACTTTCTGGAGCAACAATTTATCATCGCCGGCATCAAATCAGGTCAGGAACTCTCATGCCAACTCTCAAGGCCTTCTACACTGAGACCAAAAGCGATGAATGCACAAATGCACAGGAGTTACTCTGGACCAGGAAAAGGCCCTGTCAAGCGGTAAGTATCTCCAAGGGGGAGGGATTAAGGCGTTACATCATGACATCTGCATCAGCACACGTCGGTTTAGCTGACGAGGCGATGTTTTTGTATCATGGGAGATCGACCATAGTAAAACCATGAGGATGATACTCGACTGTCAATCTCATGAGATAGCAAGTATCAAAATCTGATTCTTAGAATGGTCATCTTACTAGTTCACAAAGCCATTCTATGTTGACGAGAGAATGGTGATTTGAGTATCTACGGGGTGTAAGTAAGCAGCGCAGCCACAGGGCAGCGTGCCACCTATGCCATCTAATAGCGAGACAAGAATTTCAAAGGAGTCTTCTTGTTTTCATCCGACGAAACTGATTTCCATCAAGGCTAAGGAAGCGAGTAGCTAATCATTTTCGAGACCGCGAGAAATGAAGTTTTGGAGGTCTAGGTTCAGATCTCTACAGCCTTAACAATTACTGGTGATGTCACAGAAGAAGATGATTACCATGACTTCCGATGCAGATTATTTCAAAATAGTTCTGTATACTCGGTCTTCAGCTAGTCACTTCTGGATGTTATAAAGACAAGCGGGTATCTCCAGATGGAAGAGATAAAGAAAGGCTGATCCTGTCGAAATGCAATTTCGCCACATCGTATGTACCAATTTCTGACGCAAGTGCATTTGCTGCTGTGCAGTGAGAAAATCCAAGGGAAGCTCTAACCGACATGGATTGTCAGTTGCTGCGAATCGGTCAAGTCTCCCTTCGATGCGAATGAGGTATCAACATCGCTACAACTGCATTGCCTTCTCTGTCGCGTCCAAAGATCGGCCATCGCTCTGGGGGATCGGATAACGTAAGTCTTGGATTGCCATACCCGCGGCAATGTAGACTCACTGAAATATTAGCAAGTCATTTAAAAGGTATGTGAAGCAAGTCCATGATAACCTTGAATATGACTTGTTTAAAGTTTCAATTAATATGCACTTAACGAGCACCGTAACGGGAGGGCACCGAAATAGCTCGATTCGCAATTGTTCCATATACCCATTTGAAAAACTGATGGGTAGAGCTACCAAGAGATTCGATGGAAAAGGGGCAATTTGGTCATTAGCACCGAAGTCAGATTCGGTTGATGGTGCAGGAGGTGATATAGCCATCTATCACGGTTTCTCCGAAGACATGCTATTGAGGGGACTTAGCCTCCTTGGTACGCTTGCAGCTTGACTATGTCAACATTTTCGTTGCACATCATCCTAATCCCCATACTCTCGTGGAGGAGATTATGAACACCTTGGACTATATCGTTAAGGGTGTCGCATCCTACTATTTTCTGGGATGGTTCAGCGTGGGCCGCTGATGAGCTTGACGAAGCTTGTACCGTTGCCAAAAGTCATGGACTTGTAGGGCCCACCCTAGAGCAGCCCCAGTGCCATACGCTCGATAGGGACAAGGTGGAAGGTGGAAGACCAATTACTGTTGTTGCGATAAATTCGACATTGATTTGACGGTGTACTCTCCTTGAGAGCAAGAAGTGCCCGCTGACAAGTACAACGTTGCGCTCTCTGCCTCTGCTGAAAATACAAGATTCTCTTAGCAGGAGAGTCGAGCCAAGATGAAGTATGGTTCAGAAGAATGGCGGCGCAGTACTGCGATGGTCACCAGGGTCCGAGTACTTCAAAAGTCATACAAACCCGAAGAGTGTGCGCGCCAGAAAAACACGAGCATAGATCAGGTTTACAATTCAACCCCACAGCCAATTGTTGAAGAGTTAAAGTTGTGGCTACTCTCGCAGCTGCATGATGCTTGAAGAACGCTGATATTACTAGCATCGTGACCGGGCGCCTCAAGACCTCAACAAGTCGTCTGCAGTATTGAGCACCTCAGAATGCTTCCAGAGCTGAGGGACAATGATATAACGCACTTTGATGAAGTATCTGGCAACAGGCAGGTCAGCGAGCCTCTTCGCTTCGGGGGGTTAATTAGACGTGGTAGAGAGCATAATTCCAGGTAATTGTGTGTAACTTCACTGGGCGCGAAAGGGCTTAGCTTCTCGCAATATCATAGTTCTTAGCCAGCATGATTAGTTGTTCCAGTGAAAGTAAAATTATTACGATTGACAGCCATTGAAATGATAGCCCAATTCCCGGCTTAACAATGGCCGATAACTGCTGAGGCTTACTTCATCTGGCACAATCGCTGTTCTCAAAACGATTTCTCAGAAGCAAGAAGCAACTTCGATGGCACGCTGCCTATACCCTCTGTCGAGCTATCAACTCGGAACCGTTGCCTTGCCGCTCATCTCAGGTAAACGACTGCAACGCTGAACCACAAAGTTCGTGAGAGGGAACCTTTCCATGCGTTTGCCCTGGCCAGTACTTATTATTTGATAAGCGGGAGTTTCCATGGAACAGTTGTTTGCGCCAAATGTGAATACCTGGAAGGCGCGGACGAATCCACCATCGATCAAGTATATAATTCCAGAAGGCATTGACGGAAGAAACTGAATCGCAACGCATTCAACAGGAAGCAAATGCCGCCAAATCATCTTCACCAGTCGGACTCTATCATTTGTATGCCGACTAGCGATACGGCGATGACTGCCGTCCTGTCCCATACCATTGAAAACACAAACCCCCTCCTAGTTACAAATTAAAGGTCGTCGAATCCGCATTTGTTAATAATATTGACGAGTAATGTGTCAGAATAATGTGCCAGAGTGTCTCCGTCCGTCCAGATATGTCTGCCGTGATTGACGCAGGTGAAGTGACAGCGCTATTGCGGTAATTAGGAAGCTCGGTAATATCATATCTTGTGGAGCGCATTTTGGCTGTAATATTTGTATGAGACCTGAGCATCGAAATCACCGGCCTGCCTCTCTTCTTCTCAGCGATGGCCTCATTCGAGGCGCAAGCCCGGACCCAGGACTAACCAGAGATGATTGCGTGATTGCTTGATGGACTGGATTTAAGCTGCAACTGCACAGGATCCGTGTATCTCAGAACTTGTCAGCTTTCATCTCCAGCTATACACTGAGTACTCGTTGGAGAGAGGATGGACGGTTACCACAATCAAGCAAGTTTGCTCCACGTTTATGACATGGATTAATGCAGCCTCACATGTGATGAATGTGCTTCCGCTGAGGGGGAACATCGCCTTCCAGGGACTATGAAGAGGTGATCATTCCCTCGTCTTGAGCCGCTGCCGTTCTCAATTCCAATCCCATTAGCCATACCAATTGCATCAATTGAGAGTTAGATCAATTCGATAAAGAAAGAAGGTGAAGGAGCACTTCCAGCCCATTATCTTCTCATCTCTTAACGGTTCACAATGGCTTTGACGTACAAGTCTCCTCAGTACCCTGACATGGAGTATCGCCGTTTGGGTAACTCCGGTCTCTTTGTGTCTGTTATCTCTTTCGGCGGTTGGGTTACGTGAGTTATAAGTTTGTTGAGATTCTCAATTCTTTCTACCTGCTGCCATCGAGGAAGAGGATGTACTGATATGGTTCATGCATCTGCAGACTCGGCGGTCATGTTCAAGATGGTATGAAGAACTCTTCAAAGCTCAAGGTGCATCAATTAGCTAACATGCTGGTCTTCAAGAGCGCGCTTTCGAAATCATGAAGCAGGCCTACGACCTGGGTGTCAATTTCTTTGACACTGCTGAAGCGTATGTAATGCATGAAGGAAGCTCAATCGCAACTCAAACTATACTAACAATATGTCCCAGTT
This sequence comes from Ascosphaera aggregata, assembly GCA_024244195.1. Classification (NCBI taxonomy): domain Eukaryota; kingdom Fungi; phylum Ascomycota; class Eurotiomycetes; order Onygenales; family Ascosphaeraceae; genus Ascosphaera; species Ascosphaera aggregata. The sequence continues at coordinate 10,876 of JAGYHZ010000166.1, read as the reverse complement.
ACTCGGAAGGTAAATCGGAAGTTTTCATGGGTAGAGCTATCAAAAAGTTTGGTTGGAAGCGGAATGATCTTGTTATCTCTACGAAGGTATGCATGCACAAATACTTAAATGCGTACATTGAGTACGCCCATTCCAGGTTTCCTTCCATCTTACTGACGAAATGCGAAGGTCAATTTCGGTAATGCGTTTGGCAATAACAATATCAATAACCATGGGTTGTCTCGCAAGCATATAATTGAGGGTACTAGGGGGTGTCTTCAGCGTCTCGATCTCGAGTACGTTGATTTGTTATTTGCCCACCGCCCGGACAGACTCACGCCAATGGAGGAGACTGTTCGTGCATTCAACTATGTCATTGAAAAGGGCTGGGCGCTCTACTGGGGAACATCCATGTGGAATGCCGAGGAAATCGCAGAGGCATGCCTTGTGGCTGATAAATTAGGTCTCATTGCCCCAATTGCTGAACAACCACTATACAACGTCATCGAGCGGCAAAAGGTCGATGTCGAATACGCTAGGATTTGCCAACGATATGGAATCGGCTTGACAGTCTGGTCTCCCCTTAAGCAAGGTATTCTGACTGGGAAGTACAACGATGCATTGGACAAGATTCCTGAAGGTACCAGACTTTTCGAGTCCAAGGACGAATACACCATAGGATTGGCTTCCGCTTTTGGTAACTCCCAATGGGTTGCTACGATTGAGAAGGTCAAAAAGCTGGCGGTACGTTATTAGGTGCAACCGAAATCCACTTTGATAAGACGGTAGGACTGACAGGTGCGGTGAACACAGACCATTGCCGAAAGATTGGAATGCAAGCTAGCCCACCTTGCCCTCGCATGGGTCCTCAAAAATCAAGACGTAACCACGTGTCTCACAGGAGCCTCCTCTGCTGCGCAAGTGGTTGACAATATCGCCAGTTTGAAGGTCGTCCCCAAGTTGACGCCCGAGATTATGGCTGAGATTGAAGAGCTTATGGAGAACAAACCAGAACTCCAGCTGGCCAGATTTGGAAACCGAAGTCTTTAGATTGCTTCCATAGAGGATGAACAATTGTCTCTGGTCAATACACTATACTTGTTCTTGTTATCCCTCTCATTCTTCTTGTTGGTTGTTGTTCATGTCTAGCCACCGAATACCAGCCCAATCCGGGTCAGTTAAACACGGACCCTGCCTATTTCCGTAGCCATTAGCATTGCGCACGGACAAACTATAAGCAACCATCAAGGGTCATTGACGGAAGAATTGAAACAAATTAGAGCAAGATTCCGCCTACAAGATATATGAAGAATCGAGGGACTGACTTGGCTTGCTTGGACCTTGTTTCTTCTTCTCTTTTTCTTACCCTATATTCGTAGACAAGATACCACCAACCTCATATCATATTACTACTTTAGAAGTGCTTCCTTTTTTTCGCCTCTTCTTTCCTGCTGTTCGAATCGTCCATTTCCTTCTTTCCTTCTCCTTTTCATTGATTCTTTCTTTCTGCTTTTCTGATTAGTTCCTTATTTCCCCCTCATGATACCCAGTCAACACGACCGTTCCTTCATTTCACTGCCTGCGTGTGTTGCTGCGGAAATTTATCACGGAATCTTGACATATCAAAAGCAAGAAATGATAGTGATTATTGACCATCTGAAGCATTGAAGACCTCAAGGACCATATCCAAGAAATTGACTGCTAAATATTTGCATGGTCAATCTTACATTTGCTGGAGAAGAAGAAAAAACTTGATCGACTTCCGCGCGATTGCCAGCTGTGACATTGACCAGCTCGGCCTGGAAGGTCCTTGCTTGCACGACGAGAGAGAAGAGATAAAGATCAGAGCAAAAGGAGCAAGGAAAGGAAGGTTGTTGAGAAAGAGTTGGACTTGATAGACAGCCTTAAGCTACCTGTCGCATCCCGAGGTAGAGGTTTTGCACGTTGGCTGGATTAGCTTTCGCACGTGTGGGTGGATCTTCTCAAGCTTGAGGAACCTCCAAGAACTCCACCATCGGCTCTCGACTTGCCAGTTCAACAACTCTTCTTTGGCCAGGCGACTACAACCCACTTCGCATTAGCCCCGAAGCTGATTCTCCAGCCTAAGCCTTTGGTCGAGGATATATACTCCAGTCACTACTGTCTGGCAGCGCCGACAGACCCTGGAACGCTTCATTTGTGACTGGAGCACGGAACCGCCGAAGCAGGGAGAGAGGGTACCCTGCGCCACCTCATCGGACTACTGGTTGTTTGAACCCGTGGGAATACCTAGAAGACGCATTGCGAGAATGGTTGTCAATGTTCAATCATCATCACCGGGCAAGAACGACTACCCCTCCACTTATTATGTGTCTCCGCGCTTGAATATTCGTGCCGGAAACGAGCTCTATGAAAATGCCCCGACACTTGCGCCTATGCCAAGTACTCCAACGCGGAACAATGCATTCACGAGTCCATCTGAAACGCCTCAAGGAAGCCCGAGCAAGACCTACATGCCCCCAGGTGCTTCAGAACTTGCCGACGTCTTTGACAGCGCGCTTCAATTGAATCAGCCAACTCTCAAATCCGCTGGGCCACCCGCGAAGGGAGCAGGTGCTGCCGTTGTTGCCAGAAATGCTGTTGAAAAAGGCAGCAGCAGTCCCGTGAGAAATAAGGAGAATTCTCCTTCTAGTCCAGCGAATGCGAATGCTTCCATAAATCCCAACAGAGCAGCTGTTTCGCGTCACGATGTTTATCACAGACCTCGCAAAACCCAGTCTCACCTTCGCGGGTTGACTCCAGAAGAGCTTGCGAAACTGCAGCTTCCAAATGTCAAACGTCTGGCCAATGTCACGCAGCTCTACTTTCTAGATCATTACTTCGATCTGCTCAGCTACGTTCACCAACGCCAAACCAGATTCTCGCAATTCAAGGCCGCGTATCCCCCGCCTCCCGAAACCCCTGCGGAGGAATATCAGCCTGCATTACAGAAATATCTTGGCAGAGAACGGGCGAATTTGCGCAAGAGGAGAACTCGTTTACGTCAGGGTGATTTCCAAATTCTCACGCAGGTTGGGCAAGGTGGATATGGTCAAGTCTACCTAGCCCAGAAAAGAGATACTCGGGAAGTCTGCGCGCTGAAAGTCATGAGTAAGAAGTTGCTCTTCAAGCTAGATGAAATTCGTCACATTTTGACAGAACGAGATATCTTGACTGCTGCGAAGAGCGAGTGGCTTGTCAAACTCCTTTACGCATTTCAAGACGAGACCTCTATATACCTCGCCATGGAATATGTTCCTGGAGGCGACTTCAGAACGTTACTTAACAACACTGGTGTTCTGCACAATCGTCACGCGCGCTTCTATATTGCCGAAATGTTCGCATGCGTCGATGCTCTACACCAATTGGGCTATATTCACAGGGACCTGAAACCGGAGAACTTCCTTATTGACAGCACCGGCCATGTCAAACTGACGGACTTCGGTCTGGCAGCGGGAATGTTGAGTCCAGGAAAAATCGAATCCATGCGTGTCAAGCTGGAGGAAGTTGGAAGAACACCCGTGCCGTTCGGACGACCGATGGAGCAACGGTCAGCAGCTGAACGAAGGGAAGGATATAGGTCCTTAAGGAAGCATGTTGTCAATTATGCAAAGTCGATTGTTGGCTCTCCCGACTACATGGCACCGGAGGTCCTTAAAGGTGAACAGTATGATTTCACCGTGGATTACTGGAGTCTTGGATGCATGCTCTTCGAAGCCTTAGCTGGGTACCCGCCGTTTGCAGGTGCAACTGTCGACGAAACCTGGCAAAACTTGAAGAATTGGCAGCGAGTACTGAGAAAACCGCAGTACGAAGATCCGAATTATTTCCTCTCGCGACGCACGTGGGACTTGATTGTCCGCTGTGTTGCTGCTAAGGAGACGAGGTTGAGAAATATTCGCGAAGTTCATGCCCACGACTACTTTGCTGAGGTAGACTTTCAGCGATTGCGCGAGCAAAAAGCTCCATTCGTTCCTGAGCTTGATTCCGAAACAGACGCCGGCTACTTCGACGACTTTGGAAATGAGGCTGACATGGCAAAGTACAAGGAAGTCCATGACAAACAAAGAGCGTTGGAGGAGATGGCTGATCGGGATGAGAAGATGGGCAAGAGCTTGTTTGTTGGTTTTACATTCAAGTGCGTACTTTTCTATTCCCTTTCCGTCGGAATTCATTTTCCCTCTCTTTCTCACGGTACCTGCATGAAGCTAACATCCAATATCTGCTATAGGCATCGCAAACCTGATCAGCCTGGCTGCATCCCTCGCAAAACTGTCACATCAGATGGTACATTTGGGACTTTCTTCTAAGCTTAGGAAGCAAGCCGTGCCTCACGAGTGTCCTCTGCAGTATAAGCTGATTTGCTTGAAGCATGGCGCCAATACCACTCTATTTTTCTCGGAACTTTCCCATTCAGCATTCTGTACTCTTTATCCCCGTTGGCACTGAACCCAGCGAAAAAAGACCGCTCTGCGTGAAGTTCTGCTGCGTGGAGTTTAGTGTTTCTGCATCTCTACCTCTATATTCGGTTTTCAACCTGATGCTTTTTTCCCAAAACTACTACCTGTTCCCAAACGTTCGTGATAGTCGTTAACTTAAGAGGTCTGATATGCATCTTTGGTCCAAATTAGGAGGAAAATGCTTCATCTAAATGACGGATCTTGTGACAAAGAACTGTCTGCTTTGTATACCAAGCAGCTGTGGACGCTTGCCATTGATTTCTCAGCACCAAGAAAGGTTACTGTTAGTTCTCGCCAGGTCTTGACATGTTGTGATCACCCTTATATCGTCAAGCACCTGTGATCCAACCGGACGAGGCGATGCTTATGGATTGCTTATGTAAGCCAAGTATCAATTAAGTTTCTGAATGGTTGTCTGAATAAATCTCAAGCTTCATCCATCTATTTAGACAGAAATCAAGCAGTATTCATGCTCTAGGAAGATAGGTCGGAATTGCGCATGGAACAGAAAGACAAAGGAAGGATGTTGATTTATTAAAGAATGAGGTTTATGGCCTGACTGGCTCTTAGAAAAGAACTGCTCCCCATGTTTACTGTACGCTTTTTGAAGCCGACTAGTCTGGTCACACGTGATCTGGAGTGGTCTCTGGATCACACACCGGTAGTACAATGTAGTACGTGAAGCGTACTCGCTATTGACAAGGAAGGCGGTCTGTACCGGCATAACTATGTATACGTAGATTATCGCACCGTTGTTTAGAAGAAGCGATGATGAAACGGCGAGACTTGTTATCGAAGAGTGGGTTTAATTTGATTGAATTGATCATTCAATACCTAACGGTTCAGACTGCTGTAAATCGTTGGCAAAGGACTTTCTAGTCTTGTTTTCTTTTTCTCTTTTTGGATTCTTTGCAAATATGGCAACTAAAGCACCCCTCGTCGTGCCAGCTTTGACGAAGCATACCGCTTCCGTGATTATGCTCCACGGTCTTGGCGACAGGTATCCCTAGCCGTTATGTGCATGCCCTCATATGTTGAGACAGATTGAGACTGACTGATTTTACAGCGGTGCTGGATGGTACGACTTCATGAAAATATGCCAGGACGACTGATCTTTTGGGCTGGAGCTAAATCTTTACCGTGTCACTTCACAGGATGATGCTGGCAGAGAATTGGAGACGAAGACATCAATTTGATGAAGTCTCTTTCATATTTCCCAATGCCCCTATGATTCCAATTACAGTGGTATAGTATCAACCTGCATGATAGTTCCTCAGTCAGGTTTCCCCGGGAAGGAGATAGCTGACGTTTGGTTCATACAGAATATGGGTATGAGGATGCCCGGTTGGTACGACATCAAGATGTTATCGGCAAATGTATGGGCCACGTTCACCTGCCATAACTCTTATTCCTCCTTATGCATTCATCATGAAACTGACTTCCGTTTTTGGAAAGATGACATTCGAGGAGTTTCAAAGAGATGAAGACGAACCTGGCACAGTCCTTTCACGGGAGTATGTCAATACCTTAATAGCCGATGAGATCAGCAAAGGCATTTCACCGTCCAGGATAGTCCTCGGAGGATTTTCTCAAGGAGGCGCATTGGCGCTTTTCACAGGTCTTACGCACAAGGAGAAATTAGGAGGCATATTTGCCCTCTCGTCATACGTCCCTTTCGCGAATAGAATCACGACCTTCCTGGAGGGGTACAATCAAGGAGCGTGGCTTAATAGATCTATTCCTATTTTCCAGGCTCACGGGGATATGGACTCTGTCATCCCCATCGCGTTAGGCCAAATGAGCTCGCAAATCCTCCAGGGACTGGGCATGAGTGTGGATTTCAAATCTTACCGGTATGATTGAATTCTCCACTTCTATAGATTTACTGCAACCTGAACCATGCTAACTCGTTCATACAGTGGTTTGGATCACTCCGCTGATCCTGATGAGATTGAGGACTTGTCCCAGTTTTTGAGAAGGGTTATTCCTGAACAGGCTGAAAAGTAGTAGATCGACCCCTGGTTTTTTATGCCCAGACGGCAATGACTGAACCTGTCAGCCCACTTGTATCTATCCTTGTCTACCATCATAAAGAATGGCTTTGTATTTCTCACTTTTAACGCTCACCATAACACGCTGCGATGAAGGACGCTTGTCGTTGATGGCGCCAAGAGTATCTTGCCCGATGGGGTGTGGTGACGTCACGCTCGGTATGACTGATGATTGGAGCTCGTGTACGCGAGAAATGACGATGGACCTGATCGCTCTGATCACACACCATCAAGGCGAGTTCAACCGTCAATGATCAAACATCACTATATCAGATTAATTCCATCCATCTGTTTCTGTTACTCATGCACGAAGCTGTATTGGAAAGATGTTTTCTATGGTGAGCTCATGACTCGTGACTCTTCCAGCTATTCACGCTGTTCGTCCTACTAAGATGCATCTCTTATAAAATAAGCCAAGGAGCCTTGATGTTATAACCCTCTTTCATAACCCCTCTCTTCGCTCCTCCCTTCGTGCCCTCAATCTATTGGAACGGGCATCAGCTCTTGCACAGGAGGCTTCCTGCGGAGTAACCTTCGATAGCTCAAACCCCTCGAGGGGCATCCCTGTTCCCGGAAATGAGTTTGAGCTTGAAGTCACCACCAAGCCTCCAACTAAAGATCAATTGAATAGTATTCTTGATTTTTTGGGCGGTACGGCGGCTGTTCCCGGAAAGGCAAGTGACATTGTACAGGGTGCTCGGGACAGAGAGGATGCAATAAGGAAGGTTATGGCAGATGGAAGCAAGTTTATCAGACCGGTGGTTAGTACAATATGATAGTGAACGGATCAGTTGTCTTCTATTATGATGCAAGTCCTAACATCAAATTCAGGTGGTTGATTGGAGTAATGGTAAAGCGGTTCTTGGGGGTAATGAGCCTCGCATTATCAAAATGCTAAAGGAGCTACCACAGTAAATTATGAATGGAAGCCGGATCATATCTCATGACTTGTTTAACTCTGATTGATAACCTGCTAGATTCGTTTTGCATAATAGGCAGCGCAAAGCATGCAGAATCCAAATTTAACTTGCTAGCTCAACATCAGATCAGATCAATGCTACTCCAGCAGCAACTACAGCGCCTAAGACACCCCACGACGCGACTTTCAATGAATGCGCTGTATTTTCATCATCATCATCGGAGTGGTGATGCGGTGATGAGTCTGAGTCGCTATTCTTCGAGTTTTGTGGTGTTCCATCCGCCGCTGTCTCATTGGCGTTGAGATTGGCAGCTGGTCCTTTAAGCGTGTTCTCCTTGAATCCAGTGTTGTTTTTGCAGGAGTCGTACTTCGAGAAGGTGACTGAATTTGAGAAAGTGATATCGGCGCACTGACAATTGGATATGTCAATACGGGACTTTTTTATGCTGGCAGCAGATCAATTCGACCAAAGGCAGACAAGGTCTACTCACGCTATATAACCCGCCCTTGGGATCGCCATTAGTTATAACCTGCAGAGTGGCATTGGTGCCATCTTCTATCTTCACTCCTTTCGCTTCTAAGTCAACCTTTGGAAGGCAAAAGTCGCCCATGCCTTCGAGCTGGAACGAAGGGACGAGTTTGATATTGAACGCATCTCCAACATCATTGCCAATCCCTAAAAGCACCTCAACGATCGTTCGGTCGTGATGCAAGCTCAGTGCAACGGAAACGGCGTGGTCGTCAAGCGAAACCTTTGTCCGATTATTAGACGGGGAAGAAAATGCGCCACATGGTCCCTTGATCATTTGGCCCGTGTTCTTCCCTCGTGGTTCGGGGTAAACGATGTCGAAGTGGGCGTGGACGGAAGCGAGGAGACATGCTCCAATGGACAGTATTGGAAAATGCATGATGATTGTGCAATCCAATTGAGCCCCTTACGATTTGCGACAGTGCACGCCTGCGAAAGAAGACCAATGGCTTTTTGCACGGTTGGAAGTCAGCGCCGTCAATGATTACACTCCTAGAATCTCATGAGGTGCGGATATATATAGAAAATATTCATGCGTCTTGGAGCGGGATCAGTGGTTGCTCTTGCTAATGATTTGATTGCCTGCCAGTGATTGCCGGCAGCTAGCCACACACGCTTTCGAAAAAGGTTCTATCGAAATTATGGATCTGGAATGCTATTGATGTCCAATGTTCCGAGTGCGACCTACCAACTGCACAAGCCCTCTACGCGACCAGATAAGCAGTTTGATGATAAATCAGTGCAAACTGAGTCCAGTGCCGGTGAAACTGTCACCTTGGCACAGTTTTGTTGATTTTCGAACTGCCCTCCCGCTTGCTACCCTGTGGCTACCTTGTATGGTTGTCAGGTATCACGATTACCAAATAAAGAGCCGGCTTGAATACCGTAAGGCGGCTCTCCAGTCGAAGCTTCCCGCGGATGTGGTCTCTTGGCCTGCTCTGGATGTTCCTTCCTTCGACCAATTGCGCGACAGTCACAGCTGGCCTGGTAGTTGCGACCGGGTGGAGAGGACTAGAGATGAATTACGCAGCTCGTCATAATCTGCTCATTTGAGCGCAGACCTTCAATACCCATGTTCATGAATTAGAGTTCACTGCTGAAGATTGACCTTCCGGATACGTTCGCAATTTTGAGCCGCCGTGAAATGGTCTGAACGTAATCTGAATTGCGCCTCTTGCTCTGAAGTATCTATCAACAAGTAAGAAGGGAGTAAGTTCGAACATGAATGAAGTCATGAATGAAAGGCGTGAAGTACAATGTTTGATCGATTACTGCCATTGCGACAGACAACATATACAGCAGAAATAACGACAGAGTAGGAACAACAAGAACATCATTGGATATCATGTGAAAAAGAACAGGCGAAGCTCAAGGAGGTACTAAAGGAGATTTGTTAAGCGAAAAAAATGCTCAGTGCTCACTTATGTGCAAATAGCGACCGACCGCGAGCTCTCCAAGGAAGATTCCGCCTATGACGGAGAGAAAATAACCGACATTCATCGTCATGGTCGCCAGCATCCTATCATTCATCAGTCAGCCACATGTTTCAGGGCATCCAGTCAATACAACATCAGAGCAAGACATACAGTAAGTAGGAGACACCAGCAATCATAGCTGCAAGAATTGCCCTTGGTAGATCAACGGTAAACCTCCAAGGTACCGTCTCTACCCCTGTGCTGTGAACAACCCTCACTCTCTCTTCCAAACCCTGTGCTGTGATCAAAGTTGCTTGCTTGCTATCGACGTCGGTTGCCACTCGTTCTGACATTGGCATCTGACCTTCGACCACCACGTATCTTCGTTGCGCTGCTTTTGCGCGCCACCGCCTCTCGCAGATCGTTTTCAAAGCCATCAGAAGCCTGTTGATAATGGCTAGTATGATGAGAAAAATGCATGTGCCTGCGTATTTGCCCGTAGAACTTGGAGCCCAGGCTTTAGAAAAGAGGGGCGTGTCGTGTGCATTGATGAATGTCATGGCCATTGACATCGACATTGAGGAGTGATGGGAGTGGTGGTGTGAAGAGTCATCGCTACCCATATCCATTCCCGCCATATCTTCGGAAGAGTGGGACATATCCATGCCATCCATCGTGACGAGGTTCTTGTTTGGTACTCGGCTGCTGGCAAGAAAAGAGGACTTGTTCGTGCCGCCAATGAATTGCAGGTGTCACTAGCTTGGACGCAGGAATGCTTCAAAATCGCACAGTGATGACGCTGATTGAGGACCAAACCAGATATTGTCAGCCTAAAGTCGATACCAGTGTTGATATAATTGTTCAAATGAAGCAGATATATTGAAATGCTCACGGAAAACGTAAGATTCTCGAAAGATTTCCAGGAAGATATCCGGTTGAAATTCAATGAGTATGAAGAGCACGTCAGGAAAAGTCATCGTCATTAATACTGCGAGGTCATATAATCACTTGCCATTACCAAATCCAAGAGTGCTGGATTGGCGTGGTAAGCCGAGAGAACGAAATCATTCAAGCATCATCACAATCCACACCTGATGATGCAGTGGCTGATCCCGGCAGTGACCTCCCAATGAGAACATTCCCGCGCAACAATATCCGGTCAGCCTGCCATGGCTACCCGTCCTCATAGGCGGAATTGAACTTTGAGCGTAGTCAGTGCCTTCCGCCGGTCCTCATCGTCGTACCAAGTTCTGAGCAGCAGTGTAAAGGCCTTTTCTTTCGATCCGGAAGACTGCCCGCTGTCCATAACCTAGTACCACTTATACGATGTGTAGATGGTGGCTGTACTTCCTCCAACTCAGCACACTTTAGCATGATTTCTCCCAGCAAGCCCGTTGTCAAGGTCCATACCGCCTCACGGTTGTACCCGTTGTTGATAACGAAGATACAAACAGTGGATTCTGCTCAATCTTGCGCATATTCAGCGAATAATGGATCCCTGAGAA
>JAGYHZ010000165.1:0-15394 GCA_024244195.1 Ascosphaera aggregata | reverse complement strand
CTCCTGTATTGACTCGTCCTCCGAGCTATTGGGGGTGTAGGTGGCGGCAGTCTCTGTCCCTGCTGTCTCGCAGATCTGGTCGGTTCGTCCGATATTGGAGGGACTGATACGCTTTCACGAGGCGGTTCGTCAACCGATGATAGAATTGATGGTGAACGAGATAAGGGTGGCGATCGTAATTGGTGTACCGTGGTTTGCAGTGGTGAAGTTTTTGTATGTTGTTGTGGTGGTAGTGGCTGATCTGCCTCGGGAGCAGTCGACCGCATGCGCCGTGAGGGTGGAGATGGTGCACTTGATGCCCCTGTTTCCGTTGAAAGAGTTGATAAAGCAGAATTGACAGATACAGAGCGAGACAGGCCCATGCTGCTTCGTTTAGAGTCATCAGAAGGTGTATTCGCCGCACTAGTGCTTGATTCCTTCATGCTGACTGCCCTACCATGTCGTGCTCTCGGTGGTGGTGGTGGTGGTGGTGGTGGTGGTTTCTCTCCACCTCCACCGGTAGTAACAGTGCCAGAAGTCTTTCTGGAGTCCTCATTGCTAGCCAGTTTCTGCCGAATGGACGAGGTTCGCCGCGGGAGTGGAACGGCCGGTGTTGACAGACTTGAGGATGTCTGTTCCTTAGACGGACCACCAGCATGCCCACTTGGATCTCCAGTAAGAAGCATACGCTTGAAATCATCAACATCCATTCCACCACTTTTCCTTTGTGTAGCTTGGTTATCCGTAGTACTTTCCTGACCCTCCTCGGCCGCATCACCCGTAAGTAACATCCTTTTGAAACTATCCACATCCATTGTGTGTCTCTGTTTCCTAGTGCTTGGTGGAGGTGGCCTAGTCTCCGATGTTCGCAAGCTAGTCGTTCTCACCATCGTACCCGCAACCGCATCGACAGTCAAATAGTTCTCCTGCTTCTGTCCGGGGCCCTCATCTTGCTTCTCGTTTATCCTTACCGCAGCGCTGGTATCCCTAATAGCCGCCGCGTCAGCAGTATTGCAAGTATCCGCGATGGGTTCAGGAGGTGGCGAACCAGGTCGGGGAGTCAGATTCTGGAATGGAGCGTTAGGATCTGGTTGAACGAGACGCTCCGCTATAACATCAAGCGAAGAAGAACGACCTGCTGCGACTGTTGCACTGATAGCAGCAGTATCGGTCGTAGTAAGGGCGATTGATTCAAGAACTGGTGAAAGAAATGTAGGCGTTGGTGTCCCAGAGCCAGAACCGGCTGCTACACCTTCCACTGACACAGGAGGAGACGCGATCCGAACTGTTTTGTGAGGACGATCATGGCGGATCTGATGAGTCGAAGTGACCGGGGCTGAAAATGTTAGCATTGCCCTTCCTTTCATGAAGATGATGATGATGATTCAATTCAACGAAAGGGGTTTAAAGGATATTCCAATGCTTACAGCTCTCATCCAATTCAGGCCCAAAAAAAGCGTTTGCGATTACATTCACGCCATAAGTAGGCTTAGATTGAGACAGTGACACTTTTGAAGCCGTTGAAGTCGACGTAGATGGCATACTCGCAGAGCCGTAGGCATCAGCGGGAACAACCTTTGCCGGTTGCAACCGTTTTGTACGAAAAGGATTTGATTTGGACATGATTTTGAAGATGATTGACTCAAGGTGAAAGAAAGAAGAAAACGAATGACCGAAACCGGGTTTTCAGATGAAACCAATTTTATACTCGTCCTTCTGCTTTTTTGTCTCCCTTCCGTCGCTGAACTTCGTAGTCTTAATAGTCGTCTTGTGTGCGCAACATGAACTGGCGGGGAGATGCCTTGATATGCCTATCTATTTCTTTGGCGTAGAAAGAAGACCTGGTATACCTTACTTGGGTGATACCGCACACTCAGAATATAATAAGCAGTTGTAGAAGAGAATGAAGACTTCCGGAAGAGACTTGTCAATCAGTCAAGTCCATGACAGGCAAGCACTTCCAACAGCCAGGCAAACCATGAAAATCATATCAAATTTTGCCTAATCGTCTCGTCGCACTCATGTCCAGGCCAATCGGCGGTGGCAGCAGCAACGATATGAGTTAGAGAGGACCACCGAGAGAAAGAAGGGTGGAATAGCAGCCTTCGGATATTGGCAGCCGAAGAGGGTGAAGAGATAAACCAGTCGCTGCCAGGTAGAGAATGAACCGTTCTTAATCTACTTCCACGTCCTCACGTCCTCAACAATACTCATTTATGCTGATTTAAGGCTGTGCGAAGACATGAACGACGCCCTCACCCCAATTCCATCTCGTATCCGTCGCCATACAATCAGACAAGGATCATCTGCAGTGGAGCTTGGGCACAAGTTTTCTGTGGGGTGTGTGTTAAACTTGAAGATAGTATCTAGTCGGTTAAATAGAAAATAAGCCCGGTTAGCTCAATCGGTAGAGCGTGAGACTCTTAATCTCAAGGTTGCGGGTTCGACCCCCGCATCGGGCTGTTTTTTTTTCATTTTAAATGAAACCTCATTCCGGCCCCTTTATATCCAGCTTCCCATCACCAAACATACGTACTAGGTAGAAGAGGTGGGAAAACATGTTAAATGATTATATCAATTTCTTGAGGGAGCACATTGAATAAAGCGTACCCTCAACTTGATTATTGGCATATCATATCGCAATACGTCACAGACGGCACATCTAGTTTTGAACATCATCGAAAAGAGCCTAGTCATGCCTCAACTCTGAAAGGCAACACTGATTATTACTGATCAGTTCATGTACTAGTGCTAGTCTGCAAGTACCCGCTACATTAACTCACGTATGATGTAGCCGTTGACTAGCAACCAAGTAGTCGACAGCGGGATGTTGCTAACGGGAGGCGGGCGAAGATAGCGGAAAGAAGAATCTGGATTCTCTCAATCAACATCTGATCGAAGACGCTAAGAAAACCAGACCAAAAAATTCACATCGTTTGCGCCAAAAAGGCTAGCCATCATACTTCTCCTTTGTATACGGTAGAGGTCAAGCGGTTGGAGGGTTGCGTACCATTCGAACTCAACCTCCTCCCCAAGAAGCTTCAGTATAGCATGGCTCAAGCATGAGAGGGGCAGAAGTATGCACCTAGATGTATAGAGCTAAAGGAAGCCGCAGCCTTCCCTCCCATTGCAAGGCTTGGAGCTTTTCCAGAGTACCCTCTAAAAGCACACCAGAGAGCATATCTTCTTACAGAACGCAGCAATAATACAACAAGCGAGAACGCCGGCACATCGGCCAGCCGTCAAAACAGTTTTTAGATGGATCACTGCGAACCACCATCGATTGTTTTGCATTTGGCTTGCCTTTCCTCTCCTGTGTGAAGAGGATGCAGCCACTCTTGAGACTTTTGGAATTCCTCAGACCTGCTGTCCTATATCAGGCAGTCAGAATTGAACGTTCATGAAGATTATTATTACAAGTAGGAAATAACCTTGAGGATTCAGTTCTTTGTGCTTGGACCTTACTCGATGGCAGGAATACAGCCATGGGTTCACTCGATCAAAGATATTTGAGGACGCCTTTATAGTTGAAGACACATCAGACTACCCTGATTACCATTGAGCTTGTGACAACTGATTATCCACAAGAAACTTACTATGGCCAAGTGGAAGAAAAGAGTGCTCTCTGCCATTCGGTGCCACTTAAGTGAACCAGGCCCCCTGATGCCAAGGTGACCAGGCCAGAGTGGGTCTTGCAAGAGAGGCTCGACTGATTGACAGATCTATGCTGCACCGCCAATAGAGTCGAGAATTCATGGAGCACACGATAAATCTTGGCGTGGATAGAAGAATGAGCATTATGAACAAAACAACCGCATTTACAAGGAACTAGACCAACACTACTTACCGCGGGTATTTATTCCTCGTGAAGCTTCGTCAATCCGCCGGGAGGGAAGCTGCAAGGAGTCAAGGAAAGCTCTGCATCCTTGCGAACCAAGTCTCGTGGAAGTTTTAAACACCTACCGCACGCCCAAGACTTCTATCAATTTTGTTCTGGCAGGAATGCTCTGAAGAGAGCTGGTGGTAAAATAGTGGACCCGCAGCATATTGTTCCAAAAACAACGACCAAAGGAACGGATGACGGGGAAGGTGGTCTCCAAGGCGTACCTCGAGTTCTTCCCGTTCTTAAGAGAAAGCACGAAACAACGAGAGGAAGTAGAAACCGGATGAAAAAAGAGAGCAGGAGCCCAATGCGCTTCACTGTGATATGGTGAGTCCCATATGAACGATGTTCGAGAAAACGTGTATGAGGATAAAGAGTGTAAATCGTCTAATAGATCGATGTGCTCCTTACCGCCCAAGATGCCAAAGCAATTCCATTTTTGTGCCAATGCTGCCATTGGTCTGTCATGTCAAGTCATGACATGCGTGAGAAAAGAGGAGTGAAATAGAATAGAGAAGAGTCTTAAAGCCTGGAAATTGCCCGACATATTGATGCACAGTTAATAGTCAACTACACCGAAGGTGGTAAGGTTCAATTATTGACAGAACATGAGATAGAGTCTTATTGACAGATTCAATACGCAAGCACACCTAAATCAATAATAGAAGGCTGGAGATTATGACTTGGATGGAGTCCTTAATACCCCCAACTTTCCGTACTACAGTGCTTAAAGATAGCCCCTACTGCCTATAATTGAGTTGCTTTGCCAACGCCTCGGAGGGGTAGCTGGTTTAAAAACCAGGCTACCTGCTTGTTAATCCAACGCCCGATCAGAGGTACCTTACATTCTGAATTGCTTAAGGAATAATCTAGTCGGTCAGTTATTGGTACAAGCGGGACCCACGTAAGGTGTGACTAAGTACTGTGATTGACACCAAAAAAGTCGGCGACTATATATACTCGGAAGTAGTCATCAGCTCAGCTTCGCCCGTAATCATTGTCAGCATTATAGACGTGCGGCTGGAACGTGCCAGCCGTCCTTCCTAAGGGGACATAATGAATCATTCCATGGTATGGTTCTGAGCAATGACCATAGTGGTGATTGTGAAACTTAGGCCGCGAGGTTCGTTATCGCTCAATTATGACAACAACAGTCACGAGCTGACCTCAACATACCGATGAATTACCCTCCTGAAGAAGCAATGGGGCAGTCGAAATTCCTCGATCGTTCAAAGGCCGTCGTCAGACGAGGAGATCTCAAGATCAGAGTAGTAAGTACGTTATTAAAACTTGAGAAAGAAGTCTGTATGGATTGCAAACCCTTGTTCACAGTTAGCTTGGTCATGCAGAAAGGTCAAATGAATGCGCCATGCGAGACTGATATCATTGACCCGAAATCCGACTGAGGGATGCCCCTAAGCTGAGACATGAAATAATCACTACTCAGGCTCTAGCTAAGGGAGTACCTGTTTATTGACTGCCGTTCTGTCTCTAAAGGGGATACAGAAGGTCCGTAAGGGGTATGCTGCAGGCTGCGACGGTCACTCAGGCCATCGGCATTCAATACCCAGCGAAATTGGCGATGGTTGAATGAATTCTGTGGATAATGCCAAGGAGAAGTTACCTTTATAAACCCTTGTATTGGCCACTGGTATGAAAAACAGCCTACAGGTGACATGAATGAAGCAGAGGAATTCAAATGATAACATATGGGTAGCCAGTGGAAAGAATATGAGCTGCGGATGGTAACAAGAATGCCTTGAGTTCGGCAGCAAATTCTAACGAAATTGATTCAGGACAAAGTACCATAGCTACTGCCCAATGTACGATTGAAGAACCACCTAATTAAAACCAGACGATATCCGTCATTTCGTTTGGCTACTTCCTCCGCTTTTCCTTTCACTCATTTGCAACTGGTCGTTTCTCGGAGCCTCAGGCTGGTGTCAATGGAAGTAGAAAATAAGCTCAATTAAACTATGGCGCTAATGCAGTTACCCGTCAGACCGTTGGTAATCCGCTAACCGTATTAAGACTAGCGTCATGAATTTACTTTATTCAATATCAATCATTTAGTCATACTCATCTCCTGACTTCCGTCGCATTGTTTATTGTCAATCTTCGTTCGGTTGCTCGTTCGATTGCTCATGCGACTGTCACTGCTCAATCTTAGGTACAAGACAATTATGTGCCGATTGTCATACGCAGAATCATCGCAACTAAGCCAAGCACAGCGGTACGCTGCTCTTGCCCCGAAATGCAAACCGCGTGAGGATTTGAGGTCAATATAGTAGAGCTTCTGCAATGAATATGGTAGGTGCCAAATGTGATATGAGATGGCTCTTACTTGTTCGATGTGATAGCCCGGTGCGAACCAGGAGAGAAGGTTTGAGGTAGCAGAATAACAAATGCTACGGAGAAGATGAAGAGGTGTTTGAAAAGGCAGGCGGCTTAGGGTTCTCCTGTTGCTTCATGAAAGCTTAGTGTAATGACTTATCCGTCAATCATTACAGATGAATGTTTGCTTCTTACTCTTCAACTGCTTTACTCGAATCGCTTTAAAGATAACGCATATGGTGAAAGTGTATCTCCCTCAATGGGCGCTCTGCAACTCACTCGGGTAGCCTCGTATTGTTGTCAGTGGGATTGGAAATATGAGCGACGCTTGTCCTGCGGGCAACGATGTTGTATTGTCTTTCTTTATAAATAGTGGTGTGATGGTCATGTTTCCACCACTCTATTGCGACCCTTCAGACCAACAAAATCCCACTAGAACATTTTGTTCAGAAATCGCCCCAATCGGGCGCTATCAAAAGCTTGAGCGGTTGAGTAACTGTCCTCGTAGCCAACAGGAATAGGCGATTCATGGATGCTGCCACCAACTCCATCTAAACCATTTAAATCGCACATCAGGGACCAAACATAAACGCTCAATCGAAGCCAAGTCATCTCGTCAAAGGTATTAGTCTCCAAGGTTGGCCAAGATCTAACCAATTCTTTACTTTTTACCCATAAATCACAATGCCCCTCTCGGCTTCATTTTTCCTTCCTTCTTGGCTTTTGCTTCCTCTTTCTTCTTCTTCTTCGCAGCCTCAGCCTGTTCCTCCTTTTTTCTCTTCAACGTGGACTTCTCCTCCGTTGTCTTCTCTCTTGGCTTAAAGAATCCAGTCAACCGACTCTGTTGAACCGTATTGAGATTCTTCTTCAGCCGATCCGCACCGCTGCGAACACGAGCCTCATTGAACCCTTTATCTGTGCACAGGTACTTTACAAGTCCCTCAACATCAGGAGCAACCCATTTGAATTCACACAAGGGATCATCTGCGCTTCTGACATCAGGATTAAGGAAGAGTTGACGCGCATCCTGGTACGGCCAATCTTCAGGTAAAACATATCGCTGCTTTGGATCCTCTTTGAAGGCTTCCACCACTTTCTCTAGCGTGCCGTGCTCGCGAATGAGTTTTAATGCCGTGTTGGGTCCCACTTTGGGTACAGGATCGAGATAATCGCAACCCAAAAGTATGCAAAAGTCAATGAACTGCTTGCGATCCATATCCAATCCTTCCAGCACTCTATCCAGAAAGATCTCTTGGATTGGCTCTTTCCGCTGCTCGCTGAATGTCAGATGCCGTAGTAGAACCGGTGTGTCGAAAGTCAACGTATCCATATCCTCACTCGCAGCCGCATACACTTTTCCCGCCCTGGCTAACGCCGCGCACTGTGCCTCAGCCTCCGTCGGCGCATTGATATACGGTATTCCCATCAGTTCCAATAATCGTTTGCACTCTTCATTATGTTCCCTCGTGACTCTGACCAATCGTCGCGACATTCTATCGACTTCCTCTGCCGTACCAGTCTCCTTTGCTTCCTCATGAGCTTCTTGGGCTTCAGATTTTCGAGCCATTCGCTTAGCAAGCTCCCCTGATTTCAACCTTGGAGGAGCTCCATCGAAGACATAAACGGGCTTGATGCCGTTATCCACCATGCGCAGGGTACGATAGAATAATCCCATGAGATGAGAGGTTGTTTCACCGGTCTCACTGGTCAATTGTTGACCCTCGGAGCGGACAGCAATCAGGAAGGAGTAAATCGACATTGAGCTGTAACATTGCATACCTTATTAGCATGTTGGACATTAGTTGACGAGCGATGGGCAGGGAAATGAGTACTTCGATTACGTTTGGGGTTAGGAGAGGGTATAGGGGAAAAAGGGATCATACGCATCCTATACAAAGTGGAATTAGTAAAGGTTGATAATAAGAGGCTCGGAAGCTAATAAGTCAAGTTATATCGCGCCGCTCCTTACAATTGCGACCTTTCGGCCAAAGTGCTGCTTTATTTCTCCATCTTTCACAGCTTCTGGAGCATGCTCCTGTATCACCTGGAATAGATCTATATTTTCCCCCCGACAACGCTCATCAGCCTTGCAGTTCCGACTCCGATAATCCTTAAATCTCGATTCCACAAGCGTGACTCACGTTTAATGCCCATCTTCACGAACAAGATTACCGTTGACGCGGATCAAATAACAACTTCAGGATATAATTGACTGCGAATCCTCGGATGATTTCAGATGTGATGATAAAAGTTAGGGAAATCATCGCGCGCAACGGTCAGTCACCAAAACAAAGTGGTATATAACGCGTCACGCAGCAAGTCCGCCCCTTCTGCTACGCGAGATTGACGCGAGAACCGTTGACCTACGTAATGCGTACTGCTACGTACTACAAACCATGTTACAACGGGGAAAACTGCTATGTATGAGATTCACCACGGACAAAGCAGGATGGTAAGGGGATAATTGGAATAGTGACTGATTAATTCAAAGCAGAAGAAAATGGGATGCAATATATTATAATCATTTCATATCGAGAAGATATAGAGCGAGGGAGAGCAAGAAAAGAAAGAAGGAGAAGGGAAAGTAAAATAGGAGAGAGAGAGAGAGTATAGCAAAGAGAAAAAAGAAAGGAAGGAGGAGAAAAGAAAGTGGAACAAGGAGGAGATCAAGACAGGGGATGAGAGGATATTAATCAGAAGTCAACGATTGGAACGCGAAAAGGGGGGGTGGGGGGAGGTTGAAGCAGATAATAAAAAGGAAAAGAAAAGGTGGACGATTTTCTCCTTTTTGTATGACCGTGTGAAGAGGAATCGAAGATTCGATATGAATCAACATAATGTGAAATCGATGTCAGCATACGTTGGACTGATGACTGACTTCGTTTTCGAACGGTGAGAGGTGACAGACTGCGATGAAATAAAGGGAACAAAAGCAGTAGATATCTTCAAAAGAGACGACAGTAGGCGCTGAATAAAGCAGAGGGAATATAAAAACAGCTCTAAG
The DNA here is from genome assembly GCA_024244195.1 of Ascosphaera aggregata. NCBI lineage: Eukaryota > Fungi > Ascomycota > Eurotiomycetes > Onygenales > Ascosphaeraceae > Ascosphaera > Ascosphaera aggregata. Next base: position 6,194 of record JAGYHZ010000165.1, on the reverse strand, counting down.
GGCGGAAAAAAGACACATTGACCAGAAAGCAAGGAAAAAAGAAATATGTTTATAAGAGTGACACGGACGGAGTGGTAGGCAAACAGTAACAGACGTACCGCTCAGATGCTGACAGTCATTATGCAGGATTGATTGTGCAGGGAATAAATCCATGGATAGAGTGAAAGAGAGGCATTCAGAGGAAGAGGAAGAGGCAGAAAAGGAATGGAATGATGATGATATTCGCCACAGCGGGACGATAATTGCGCTTTCGTGCTGTTCTTGCAGACGATGTGAAGAAAGCAGTGCGTTGAAAAGACGAGGAAATACATCGGGGAGGTTTAGAAATTCATCCCACGATAATAAAAAGCAAGCAAAAAAGGAAGAGATGGGACATGGAGTGTTGGAATGTCAGAAAGAGGTGGATAGAATATCAACCGAAATGCTTGAAAAAAGACAAAAGATGCCCCTCACTAGATAGGGGTCAAAAGACGGAATAGATAGAGCGATTCCGAGGCAAGAACAGCAGGTGAGTCGCAACTGAGAAAGCCACATCAATCCACACCACACTGTGGCATCCAGATCGAAACAACACTGTTCATTCTAGGATCTTGACATAGTAGGCGACAAAGGAGGCTTCGGAAACGCATCGAGGAACATATCATTCTTGGCAATCACAGACGATCGTGTCGGGGCCTTCACATTTGCACCTCCATCCGAGGAAGCATCAGACGACGACCGTTGATGATAGACAAAACTATGATCGGGTTCCCACGATGGAGGAGGAGAAGGTGGTTGGGGAGGCGCGCTCTCGGACGTCAGCGGGCCCGGTGGCAGTCGTGGCATGCTATCGGGAGGAGGAGGCAAGTGCGGGACATGCATTGTTGCAGAGGATGGAGGTGTACCATCCGTATCATAGGGATATGTATCCTCGGGAATATAAGGTCTAATCCCGGCTGGGTGATGTGGTTGATTTTGTTGTTGTTGTTGTTGTATCCGTGGTTGATCCACTTGGTGCTTGCCAAGGTTGTCGTTATTCAAGTTGTTGCAATTCTTATCGTCGTTATCGCCATTGTGCTGGTCGCCCGGACGTAGGAAATTGGGCAATTCCGGGTGAGGAAAATGTTGCTGACCACCAACATTAGTATGAGGCTCGTTATTCGCAGCGGAAGATCCAGCAGCAGCAGCAGCAGCGGCACTGCCGCCACAGCCACCAGCACCGGCATCAGCAGCGTAATCATAACCATAACCATGATAATCATGACCATGACCGAGACCAGGACCACCAGGACCACCCCCGCCGTATGAGGAGTCCGACCCAGCCGAGTCCGCCGACCCAATTCTGCCATCGTCTCCCGTCCCCGCAGCATCAGGCGGGAAGTCGTAAGGAGAACCATCCATGGTCAGGGAATCAGGCAGCGTGTAAGGTCTACGGACGTTCGTCGAGGAGTTCGATCCCGGTAGACCTGGGCCGGCGGTCGAAAGACGCACCTCGTAGCGGGAGGATGTTCCCTTCATCAGGTTCTCATATATCTGCATTGATGAGGCGTGCTGAGATCGGATGCTGGCATTGCTGCTTTCGCCAGGTACTTCTTCAACCACTGGGAGGACATCCGCACTGCTACCGGCATGATCGTTCACGGCGCTCAGAATGTGCTGATTATGTGGACCGGTACCATCTGCCGGTCCTTTCCCTTTCCCGTTTGGGGATCCGAAAAAATTTTGTGTTGAGTCGGTTGGGCCGTCCGATGACACTGATGGTCGGAGTCCTAAGGCGCGTTGTCGTTCTCTTTCACTTTCACGTTCCTCGCGCTCCCGTGCGTGCTGCTCGGGCGATTTCGTGATATGCTCGATAAACTCAACGAATCGATTAGCGTACGAGACTGGCGGGATTGGCGATATCTCATTTCGGTTGTGGGATAAGCCCTTCCAAAAGTTCTCCGCCTTTTTCACAACACCATACTAAAAAAATCCATCAGCAAGACCATTGAGACGAAACGGCACGGAACATCAACCGAGGAAGAATAACGAGGAGCAAATAACAGGGAAAAGCAAAAAGGGGTGAGGCCAGCTTTCATCTATCCACCACGGCCGCCGTATCAGGCCGGGATAGTAGGAAGCCAGAAGGAGATCCCAAGCTTAATAGAAGTTTTAAGAACAGAACTTACCGTTGTCAGGCAGTCGATGATGCCCAGGTAATAAATTTCACCAATGGCATCACCTGCTTGGTTCGTGGCTTTGAACCCTCCTTCCTCCGAATAAAACACCAACTGCTTCGTCTGGTCCAGGATCTCATCGATGCTCTTATCCTTCATCTTTTCCAAGGGAAGAACACCCATTCCCCTACGCGACTGTCTACCAGCTAATAGCGAGAACCTCGACGACGAAGATGAAGTAGTCGGCTCGAGATTAGGCAATGTCGACCCCTGAGCAGCAGCAGAACCCAAGAGACTACTATCTCGTTGCGCCTGAACCGCGACGTCTTGCTTCACTAATTCATCCGTTCCGTTTCCATTTCCCTGCAATTGACCGGCGTCGGTACTACCTGATTGATAAACCTGCAACGCCCTATCCCGCAACTGCTCATCATTGCCCTTACGTGTATCGTGCATTCCGACGAGTAAAGAGTAGTCCATGATGTTCAAGCGCTGCAAAAGTGCAACGTCTCGCTTGACTTGCGCCATGAATACATCCTTCCGCAGCGGTCCACAGTGGAGACGTTTCTCCCGTCGTAACCAATTTAAATCCTTCATAGTTGCGCGCGGATTCCTCGCTAAATCTTCCTCACGGTAGTCACGCCCAACAGTGGAGCCCTTGAGGTCAAACATCTGGTGGATATCTCTGTGTGGTGGGAAAAGATTGTTCATCACGACGAAGTGAATCTTTCTTCCATACGCCATCTTCACACGATGTAAACCGTAAAACTGCGAGATTAACGTATTGGGGTTTTTATCAACATGCTCGTAATAATCGCGAAGGATCCTCCGAAGGAGTTTATGTTCGGAATGATGGATCGTCTTGATGATGTATTTGTAATCGCGGGAGAAGTAGAAGAAACTGCCTGACTTCCCGGGTGATCCAAGTTCGGAGAGAATGTATTTGCTAGTGAGTGACATAAGATAATCGGCGGGATCAAGCTTGAACCTGGCTCGTAGATGTCGGAATACCCAGGGCGCATAATCTTTGAATTTGAAGTCGTATTTGGCGGATGGCGTCAACTCTCGACCAGCCCTATCGTCGCAAACACATCATGGTTTTGGTTAGCGTCATGGCATCTTCCCATGATGAATGACGAGAGCATGTATCAAAAGAAGAAAGAAAAAAAGGAAGAAGGGGAAATGAAACGGGGTCCTTTACTCACACATCAAAGGAAAACTTGAAACAAGCATCAAAATCCTCATCTTTCAATGGCCTATCAAGCTTCGCATTCGTTCTTGAAACAGTAAACCTAATCCCCGTCAACATGTTATACGCTGTCACGAAATTCTGATGATTCTGGTCGACTTTCGTCCCCACCACAACCTTGTCATCGTCTTCCTCCTCTCTTCGTCGACGTCGAATACGTGAAAGCCGCCGCTGTTGTGATCGAAAAGTTTCCGTGCGCGATACTGTACGAAGTCGCGGTTGAGATTGGGAATGGGTTAGGGTGCGAGAAACCCGGTTGGGTGTGGTTTCTTCGTATGCTGGATCAGAGACACCACCGCCATCACCGTTGGTGCTGCCAGCGCCACCTTCACCGCCACCATCGGCAGTCAGTAATGGTGGGTTACCATTTGATTGACCGCGAGAGTTGCGAGGACTACCAAGGGAGACGGATGCGCGGCGAGGAATGGAGTGATTGAACGATAGGCGAGTTGATAGTGTTGGTGGAGAGAAAGATGAAGGAACATTCGAAGGAGGAGAAGGGAGGGGTTGGGTATGACCCTCCAGTTGTTGTTGCGAAGAGAAAGATGAAGATCTGACAGGATAAGGATGACGGAGCTGCTGCTGCTGTTGATCCGTCACCACCTGTAAGCCATTATCAGACGACCGTTGCGTCGACTGGCCAGGTGTAGGTGAATTAGTCTGCCTATTCGGCATCTGATCCTTAGAAAAGGCCGGTCTAACCCCGGGAGATGCAGGAGTCGACAAACTAAAATGCGGTTGGGCTTGTAATGGTCGTTCGGGCTTAGGCGCCTCAAGCGGCGATGATCCTGTAGTACTTCCGATGTGTAATTGTGGCGGGTGAGGAGGCTGAGACATATACGCGGCGGTGACTATTGTCGTTGGCGGTTCCGCTGTCGTCTTTGTTTGGGTGGTATCAGCGTGATCGGATGAGGTTTGCAGTTGTTGCTCGTATAGCGGGAATGGAGATGAACTATTCTCGCGATCGAGGGAATGTTTGGGGGTTGTGTAAAAGGATGACGTGGGGTAACGTTCGATATGTTCGGTATTTGATGGGGAGGTAATCGATTTTTGCAGCTGTTGTTGATCTTGTTGTGAGGAATGGCGGAGTCGGGATGAAAAATGTGATTGTGATCGTGGTCGCGACTGAGCTTGGGCTTGGGCTTGGGTTTGGGTGTCAGACTGGGCATAATGGAACTGAAGGTAGGTAGGTTTAGTATGTGTGTCATCTCTATCAGTCCCATCTTCGGGTCTCAGCCTTGTCATGTCTTGTATAGATGGCGAAGAGTACGAGGAGCGTGGTGAATCATAATTATCGTATCCGTTCGATGTAGTATTATTACTATTATGATGATGATGATGATGATCATTCATTCGAGTAAATGGGTAATGGTGATCATTCTCACCCGATCGGTTGTAATCCGAATGATCGTGGTTCATCCCAGCTCCTAGCTCGACACTCGAACCCGACAGGGAAGAAAGCGCGTAATCGTCCAAAAACCCGTTAACGCTAAGATATCCACTTGTAGGTGTGCCTGCAGCGCTGAGATAGCTGTCACCTCGACCACAGGGCTGATCGGCAAGGGACCTTGGAAGAGGAAGATCGAAGGTATTATTGCTATTTTGTTGCGAAGGCTGCTGCTGCTGCTGCTGATGATGTTGATGATGTTGTTGATGAAGATGACGAGCTTGTTTTCCATCTGATTCGGAATCATTTGTGTCCGTGCGCGCTCTAGGACTCAGCTCTCGTTGAGCCTCAGGAGGTAGGGAAGAGAGCATTCCCTGAAACATACCCGGCGTGAAACTGAATTCGCGATTCGGGTTTCGTCGTCGTTTGTCTGACTGAGGATGTAGGGTAGATTGTCCGTTCAGTTGGGTTGATGGCTGAATTTCACTTATCCTTTCATCATTATTCTCAGCGTCTTCAGGGAGTTGAGACGCATGATTGTAGTCGTAATCCTCGTACGTGACCTTTGGGGGAGTCGGGGTTGTTGCGGCAGCAGAGGAATACCAGCATGAGTTTGGCGGAGAAGGATCCTGTCGCTGACCGGCCTGTGTGTCTATTGAATACAGTTGTTGCTCCTGAATTGATTCTTTTGGGACATCCAACAAGTCAGTGTCAACGGATAAGAGGTGATGTTCTTGCTGTGATTCTGACAAGGGCGATGGAGATGAGTGAGTTGTGTCAAATGTATCGATTTGCCAATGTTTCGGACGGTGGCTATTCACCAAGTGGCCTTGTTCCCGACCCTGACCCTGAGTATTATTACTACAGTGGTGAGGGTGTTGCGGTTGCACTTGATAGTATTGCTGATTATTATCATGTTGCGATTGTTGTTCTTCAACTCCTTTTCCTTCTTTCTCTTCTTCTTCTTCTTCTTCTTCTTGTTGTTGTGGTTGCTGCTGCTTCTGCTGCTGACCTATCTGATGCTTATCTCGTCCGTTTCGCCCGTTTCGCCCGTCTCGTACCTCTTGTCCGTCTAGTCCGTCTAGTCCGTCTCGTGTGCATGATAATGATGAATGATGACTCGATAGAAGCGGACTATATAGACCATTAACCTCCAAAGCGAAATCTGCAGTGATGGAACTTGTTCTGCAAATCTGGCCGGTGGTAGCTGTGGCTGCGGCTGGAGCTGCATCATCTGCATCTGCATTGTCATTTTTGGAGGGCATGGTCAAGCGTGGAGAGGGATGATGGTGATAATAATGATGATGATGATGATGATGATTAGAAGAGAGGCGACTCGAATATGAAGTGGTGTTGACGCTGACGCTGACGCCCACAGCTGCGCCTGAGGTACCTTCAGCCTCTGCAGTTGTTTCAGTAGTAG
>JAGYHZ010000164.1:0-15454 GCA_024244195.1 Ascosphaera aggregata | reverse complement strand
AGTAGAGTCCAGCGTCTCCGACTAAGGTTAAAAGAATCCACGACTGTTGAGGTCGGGACATCTGGTGGAATCTTGTCGTTTTAACATTATCGTCCTAATCTCCTCCCTGTCAGACAAGTCTCATCAATATCCACGTTCGTTGCCCTATCTCTTGTCACAACGGATTCCCCGCTTACGCTCCTTTTTTTTTTCTTTCGTCTCCCCTGCTAGTGCGGTAGCGCGCCGACATTTCTAGTTACCACCTCCTGCTTGTGAAGCCTGCCCCTTTAGCCCGAGGCTTGATCCGACAACTTGTAGCGTAACTCTTCCTCAGATTCTTGTGCTTTTTCTCGTTCCTCTTATCTTTCTTCTCCTGTCACTGAGACACCGCGCTGCAATATTGGCCATTGCTTGTTAGAAGCGTAGAAAACTCTCGAACAGATTAGCGGCACTCGTATCCAAGGAGAAACGTGCCTTATTCTTGTGACTAAAGGTATGCATGTCCCAAGGAGACTGCAAGGAAGAAAAAGAGCGCTCTTCCCCCTTTTGCACGAGGCGTCACCGGGATAAGCAAGTTAGACACAGCCCAGAACGACAGGCCGATGAGCGGATGGGGCTGACGGCTTCACTTCAGAACTTTTCCCCCTAGCTGGCGGGGTGATTAATAGACCGTGCCTGTGGAGGCAATATTGCAGACTTGCAGGTCCATTTTGCCCCAAAGTAATAACCACTACGCGCCCGCACCTCTTTCAAGCGATCGCAATTCAAACTTCCAGTGGGCTGGCTGGCCGCTTGGCTCATTGTCCATGGCTTGCTTCGCCCTCTCCCTTTCTGCGTCTCAACCTTGATTAGACTTGACATTGGTGTAAGCTCCATTATGGTCGCCTTGGTCTTTCCGAACAGATGTCGGTCACAAACAAGTCGTCCACCTCCTCACATGGTTGCTTTTTGTCCATCATGATGCACGTTTCAGTTCTAGCGTACTTGTGCTCCGCAATACCTCGTCCATATCTGCTTATTGTCGCTGGTGGTTGCCCCTCACTGTACCGTTCCTCATTACTGTCTCTGTCGCTTCTTTGTCCTGCGCGTAGTTTGCTTTCTTTCTCCGCAGTGCATTGCAGGGCTTCAGCAGGCTCGATGCCATATACCGACCCCTAATGCTAAGACCTTGATTTATTCCCATGACGAAACCTATTGGAGACTAATCGCTCACCATTGACCGCTGCCATACTTCATGCCGAGCATCTCGGCTTTTACCTAACTAAGCTTTCCGCTGCATTTGAACTTTTCCCCTCCTCCTTTTCTCTCAATTCCAACCAGTTTCGCGGCAGATGAAGACACTTTGCCTTTTTCACTTGAGCCTGCGGATTATCCTCAGCAACCGTTCACACTGTGACAGTAGAGACACGCGGCAGCCCCACAGGCCATGCAGTAATCATAGCTGGGATGGGAGAAGCGATGGCTTAAATGAGGTCTGAGACGGCGAAGGACAGGCAGTGGCGTACCGGAACCAGAACTCAATTCCTCCCTTACGCCTTTGCTGTTACCCTTACACGGCAAAAGCCCCACAACGGCTCAAATCCCCTTTCAGCGCTGATCATGAACCCCTTGTGCTTTCCGACAGCGCTACGGTCCCGCAGCCTTGCGCTTTTTTGGGGGCCAAAGCAAAAACTATTCCCATCACGTAGGATGATGCGAGCGAGGTGCGCCTCCCCATTGCAGGAAATCAACCGAGCCTAGATCAGTCCCCTCCATTGGTTTGCGTGGTATTCTTCACACGAGTAGTATGTAAACCACTTGCAGTCCTGACTCATCTGCGATCTGGCATCCCATTTCAAGATTTACTCCCTTCTCCTTGTAATTCCGTATTGCCCTCATTACATGGACCACGAATGATAGCACATCACTGGGATTTGCGAGCACTGCATTATTGTAGCTCATCGCTTAATTGAGCGCATGCTTGGCCCGCGTGTAGGGTATATGCAATATTGGACGGTGCGTTGAGGCACCGGCATGCAGCTAAGACCTGCAATGCGGCTTCAAGAATCGTCGCAAGTACGGATGGTCGGCCGCTACAGTGCAGTGAGGCCTTGAAATAACCTTAAGTGTCTGACCTTGATCTTCTTCCACTTCAATCAAGAAGAGCCTGGGGGCAAAGGGCCAAGGTCAGTCTTCGAACGTTTTGAGACAGGTCTCTCAACTCCCAACTTTACCGGCTAGATTGCAGGGCACATAGGATCTGTTAGTGGTCTCCAATTACACCATGCTCCGTGGTTTTGCTCACTTTAGAATGGGAAGTCAGTGTCCGAGCGAATCTATGGTTGTCGAAGGCATGTGATGGCTTGTACTAGTCTCGCGGAAGCAATGACTTTCAAAGGTCCGATATCGTCGAGCCCACGTTCCCTCGATACAAATGATTCATTCCTATGTATGGAACTAGAATTATGCTTAGATCACTGACGGCATACTTCTGTAATCGATGCGCTGGTGGAAGTCCTTGCCACGAACGGCGGTCCGGACGATTTTAGGGTCCAACGTTCTCATCAACCGGTGATACCGCGAGAATTCGCCCTCCATAAGGTGGCCGCCAGCGATCTTCTCCGCTTTACGAATGCACATTCTTCAAAATTATGTTGCACCATTCTGCTCTGCCACGAGTCCCTTCAACGTACTTATCCTGTCTGTTTCACTTGCAACCTCTTTTCGTTCCGGGCAGCGGTCTCCATGGTCCACGTATGCAGTCCTTCCATCCCTTGGCGATATTAAACACGGAGCTTTGATGGTCACCCGCTGCACCAATGCCCTACCAGGTATCAACAAATTTCTTACTGACCTTGCGTCGGATGGTGCCTGACTTTGACTGCGCTTCCTCATCGGTTCGCAAACACGCCGGAACGTCTGCACTGGTATAACGTTCTAAGTTCTTCCGGTGTGCAACTGCAGGTCGAATCCCAATGATATCCCACGTACTACGACTCTGGCAAGTCGGCATGAAGGCTGATACCCTGAATGAGAGGCATCAAGGTTACGCTCCTCAAGAATTCTCGGTAATCGGGTGAGAGAATAGAGAAGATGTTTTCGCGTTGCATTATTTCAGAGCTGAAACTTGCGAGGTTAGGCTTTCTTGGCTGTATAATCCCCGTGGCTGTGTCTGTCTAGAGAAGTTCTCGTCGATTGCGCCAAGTAAAGTCTAGACGAGGTCCGCTCGTTTAGCGCGTAAACACCCGCAGCACCCTCATCGCTGGTTATGTGACGAAGCCCCTCAGAGGTTGGGTGCCGCCTCGACTCTTGTCTTATGCTCAATTGGTCTTATGCTCAATTGGCGTCCGTGTCTTCCAGGCCAAACGGAGTTACCAGGTGCTGGCGCGCTTTCAAAAGATGGGCATCTTTCAGTATAAACATGATCTTACGCAGTAGGGTTACCGCAATTTGTGCAGTCCGCTCATTTCAGATAACCATCTGTGCATAGATGGATGCAACGGCTCAGCCAATAAGTAGTGCGCAATGGCGGTTCACGATCAACCAATTCTCTGCATCGTTGGTGCGAAAGTTCCGAATATCAAGGTATCAACGCCCAAAAAGGTCCACCCCTAAAAGGTGGGAGGCGCCCTCGTGCAATTTTCCGAAGCAGACAACTATTAGGACTCTCGTCTCTTGTCATACTTTTTCCGAAGCATCTATGACTTCTGCGAAGGTAGCCATCCGGTATCGCCTGTATAGGGGTGACTATAGGAAGCAACCTACAGGATCCCGTGCTTTGCCACCGCATTGATCGGTAAGAAGTTGGTAGAGTTGATCAATTCTTACTTCTTTTGTCTCTTGCCATTTGCCGGCGTCATAGGCCTTTCCTAAGATAGTCAACACCTCTTGTCCTCCTTTCTATCTGTATACAAGTCCCATTGTGTTCCCACTGGGATTCTCTTCCATGTTCTGGAAGAGGCAGTTGACAGCAGAGAGAGGTCTGCCTAGTTGTTGAGCTCGGGAATGAAGATCACCCGACAATGATCTCTTCTAATTTCGGTTGTAGAGCCTTTTCAGGCAGTATCCTGAGACGTATTGACTTCGGCAGCCTGCCTGTCATAGCCGCTTGTTAGTGTTTCAGCGTGTGGTTGATTTCATGAGCTCCCAACCCCACTGTCGATCACAAGCTGCGCAGAAAAGCAGTAGGGAGTATACATGTGCACCTGACGAGAGTGCGGCTCCCGCTAGATAAGTCCGATGATTATTTTCTTAGCGACATCTGACATCATGCCGATCGTGGTGGGATTTGAACCGAGGGAGAGAGTCCACGATAAATCGAGTCAACGAGTCGGAAAATCCCTAGAGCCTTGACTGCATAGTGCCTCGCCACTGTTGACAGCAAGAATAGGAAGCATGATGTTTCCCAAAGGGACTGTTTCTTCGTGTTTTGTGAGCTGTCATGGTAAAGATGTTGAGACGTCAGAATATCTTGAACAGGGTATGCGGGATGTTGGACCTGTACCAAACAAAGTGAATTAATTGCTTTACGTGTGTCACGCCGTGTATAACCCCCAAAGCCCATCTCGCGTAAATTTTTCCCGTATAGCAGGCGGAAAGGGTATTCCAATTGACCACACCCGCCACACTAGTCTATCTTGCTTTGATGGTCGTAGATATGAGTAAGTCTTTAGTCGGACGATCATAGCTCATGCGAGTGAAGCGCTAAGGAAGGCTTCTGTGCTTCCTGCCGGGACGATATTCGATTCATCAACCCGCTGCGTTTGCTTTTTCAGGCTACTCCTGGAAGTGTCAAAGTGGACAGTTCTCCGTGAAGTATAATTACGTTCGAGACCCAATTGGTGATATGTCGATCCGACCTTCATGGGAATTAGATGAGTCTAGATGCTGATAAGGCGCTATGTGATCTTCACCACACCTCTGCCACACGAGTCAGAGGTAGGATCGATGTTGGAAAGGTCACAACTAGCCAGTCAATTCGGCATGCTGCCAGCGCAGGAATTTGACATCCGTAATCCAGCTTGCCCCTGCAAAGCGCTTTTTAAAGCAGGACGGCTGCTCAAAGGTTCGACATGCTCACGATCTTACCATAACCAACTACGCATCCGCTTTCAAGACGAGTAGATGCACCATACTTCCAGTACCAATACCCAACACGCCATCGGTCTCCTCATTATTCAATCTCCATACGTGAAACCATTTCATTGTCTCACGACACCACACATCAAAAACGTCCAGCGACCGCAGACGCTGTGCGACAATGCAAAGCGTCGGTTTGTCCTTTGTTTTTGCAAGAGCCGGTGTTATTGACCCGTCGCCATAGCTTGGTCGTAGTCGGCATAGCTCTACACATGTTCGCACGAAGGAAGGAACAAGTGCTTCGCTGTAAATTGTGTCGCAAGCTATCAGGAGATCGAATCCACTATCTTGCCCTTTGCCGTCGTCAAAATCGTCTGTAATCAAGACTTGCCTTAGATTTGCAGGATGGTCAAACTCCCAGTCGAGAGGCGTGAAAGTAATGTTTCCTGTGCGCTCTGCGAGGAAGTCTTGTCTTCTTTGCTTCATGCTCATGCGTGACGATTTTGCCTCATGCTGGTGATTTCCATATGACTTGGGGGCTTTCCTAATACCTACGTAATTTCTCTTGAGATTGTCCTTGAGTAACTTGTGAACGTATTCTTGATCCGTGATAATGCAGTTCTGTACCATTGGCGCAAGTGTCAATGGTATCAAGCCCGAGATTCCACAACCTAACTCGGCAACGGTGGATCTGGAATCAAGAATCCGTTCGTTCCATAAGAAGTTGTTGTTGTTCGAAAGCCACCCAGCTATTAGCGGCGTTATCTTCCAGAGCACTGGTACAAGACTGTCAGTTGATAGTGAATCAACTCATCCTCGGCTAATTGCGAGACGTACCGGCGCCTGTCGTCCCGCCCGCTCGAGAAGAGGTGAGTATCGTGGGTGATTGCTTTATAGTGAAATCCTTTCCGTTCACAGTGATGTCCACCTCATCTGCCTCAGAATTGATGAAACCAAGGTTACCGGAGGGCAAATAATCACAGAAAATCTCGGTTGATTCTGCAGTTAATAAGGTCAGAACATTTCAAGGTTTAGGTTTGATTAGTAGTCTTGTAACTCTGACCTTCTTCGGCGTCTTCAACGACATGACCAACAGCAGATAATATCTCATTCAAATTCATGATTGAGAAAACAGAAATCGGGTATTCAGCGAGCTCAGGACGCCGTTGCAGTCCTTGCCGAAAGAAATCGATTTGGTACCTGGGTTTTTGTTCTGCCGGCGAAGAGTGGCGAACGGATATGCTTGAATTTAAGGTTCAAAGTCAAGGTAATTTAGTAACCCCCGTGATTGAGCGGCACAGTCAGACTTGTGCGTTTATTGAAAGGGTATGTATGAGGGTTATGGTCTCACCCGCTTTGCAAAACCCCGAGGAAGGAAGAAACCGGAGAAAAACGGCCGACGAAGGAAGGAAGACACCGTTCGGCAATCCTTAAACAAGGAAGCAAGTCGCTTCTATGTCCGCAAGGTACCACAATAAGATTATTCACAACGTTACGAAGTCATCCATGAAAAGAGGGAGCTTCCGCGAATCAAGGCGACTGTCCTACTCCAGCGGTGTTGCAGGATGCACTCTGGATTTGTGTCTTCCCAAACATAGAAATCAATAAAGGCCAGATTCTGTAGAAAGAGGAGCAAAATAGCCTATGTTACCCATCGAATCCGACACCAGAGCTGCGTTTCTAGGAGACTGCAGTTTGATTTCGGTCAAAGAATAAAAAGTCTGGGTAGATGTCATCCATGCGCAAGTGTGAACGGTTGCACTTCGACCATAGAGGAACCAAAAAGCTCTTTTCTGATGTTATATCCGCAGGAACTTGAGACGACTCCGCTGCAATGCTGTGAGAGAACTGATTTGACCACTATGACTTCACAATGAGAAATGGCTCCAACCCGATGATAAGATCTGTCAGGGAGGCCATTGGGCGTATACGGTAGCCATTCAGGGTGAGGTTCAGTCATAACATTGACATTGTTCATTTCCTGCCCCGACAAACGCTGAAATCCCACGTCTCGTGAAGTTCCTGCATCTCGCAACAAATTTTCTTGAGAAAATCAGTTACATAAAGATTGGTCAACCAATTGTTTTGGCGATGTCACGCCGCGCATACCATCCATGTCTACCCACCATTCCCAAGGGTTCTCAATTGTAGGCAAGCCCGCAGTATACATATGTCAGTGCGTGCCAATCTGCTATATGATTTTCGTCACAAAATTGCATGCAGTTGATATAAGCAACAGTGACGGTTTTGACCCGGGGAGGCAGCAGTTTCTCAGCATGCTGCGCGTTGAAGGGTTCCATGTTGTCATGCAACCGCACAATTGAGACAATATGGAAGAGAATTAGAGGTCATCCAACGGGTGCCCTCAATCTGAGCTTACGCGGCGTCAAGAGCGATAAATTAGCCCCCCTTAACAGCCGCGATGATAGAGTGTGGAGTTTCTTTCAACATCCGCCAGATAGTATTGAATCGACAGCGCAATATTATTGCGTGACCACAACCTCGATTCCGCCCACAAGTTTTCATAGCTGTTCACTTACTTGTGGAAGCTCGTTACCTGTCAATAACATCTGGCAACACCAGAATAGTCTGCCTTGGAATAGCGGTAGTAAATGATGGTGATGATCTTTAATCAACTCATCACAGTGGAGGTTGATCGTCGTTGACGTCGACGTCAATTTCGAAGTCGCTGCTGCCTGACATATAAGGTGACTACCCATCCGACCGTTGATCTCCGCAGCCAACCAAACCAGCTGACCCTATGACGTCGTCTGATGACATCACTCAGTACCGCGAAAGATCGCCATACTTGGTACTGAACTACGAAGTACTATCTACGTACGTAGGTACTTGAAGTACAAAGAGAGACGAGTAATGTGTTGCCGGCAAAGCCTAGGAATGCGCCGGTGAGTTGGTTTGGAGGTGAAAATGACGAAGAGAGAGGGAAAAGAGAAGCATATGTTCGCCTTTCATTCCTCCTTCCGGTTCATATCCTTACCTGCCAGAGGCAGCTGGATTGGACTGTTGTTGTGCGTCGTCGACAGATCGGAACCACGGGCAAGATCACAATTGTCTAATGACAGCGAGGATTAATAAGATCTGAATACGCTACCAAACATAGACTGCAAGAGTGTGTTTGTGGTTGCGAGTGATAGTCATCTTGAATTCCAGGTCTTCCGAAAAGATTCAACACCTTTCTTGTTTCAATCATCGTCAAAACTTGTACGACATTTGGAGGACCTCGAGATCATCCATCCGTCTATCATGTCGAAACTCGCGGTAACAGACCCTGAAGCCGTCATGGTGGTTCGCGATGTCTGTCAAAGCATCGCCACCTTCAGTCTACCATTTTCTCGTTTTGGATGCGTGCCTATTGGTGGTCGGGCGACTATAGGTAGGACTGCGGCTTTATATCGACGTCCGGGTTCATCCCTTCGTCAACAGTGGTGGTTTGACTAATACTTTACGCAGTCAAGCTTCAAACAGGCGCTCTAGCCGTATTTTCACCTGTCGCATATACACCTTCCGTCAAGGGCAAAGTCAACTCTCTAGGGAATCGAGTCAAGTACTTGATAGCACCGGATATAGAGCATTATCTACAAATCCAAGCATGGAAAACTTTGTACCCCAGCGCTGAGATTATTGGCCCTCATGGGTTACAAGAAAAATTCGAGACAAATCCCGCTACAAAGGATCTCAAGATTGATTACATCTTCACACCAGACAACAAGCATCAGTTGAAAATCAAGCCGGATTTCGATGAAGAATTTGATTACGAGTATGTCGACGCTCATCAGAATCGGGAACTTGTTTTCTGTCATAAACCGACGAAAACGTTGATTGAGGCGGATCTCATGTTCAATCTACCCGCCCATGAGCAATACTCAAAATCAGCCGAAAACCCGCAAGGTTCAGCACAAGCCAAACTCATGAACAAAGCTGGTAGTGCCGCTGTGAACTGTAACAGCTGGCAGAGACGATTCCTATGGTATGCTGCCTTGAGGGACCACAAGAGTAGCAAACCTTCTATTGCGAGAGTCGCAAACTGGCACTTTGAACGTATAATTCCTTGCCACGGTGACGTCATTGAGGAAGATGCTAAATCGGTCTTCCTGGATGTTTTCAAATGGTACCTTGCCTGAGTGTACCGATTTCATGTCACCGAGCTTTCATGTCGCGCATAACATTACGTCCGTGATGAATATCTGACGAGGTGATGGTGACATTCGTTGATATTCATACTTCCAGGGGGCTGTGACGTCGTCATTTTCATTTGAGCGAATGAGTTGCTAGTATGCATAGTTGAACATACGAGGTTTAAGATAAATCTGATACTCAACTCGGTTATCAAGTTACGTTATAACTCGAATATCATCACTACAATCTTAGGCCGTTTGGTTGACTCTTGTGAACACGAAATTGCTGAAACATATGGCATCTTCCGGCTACCCACAATTGCTGATCATCGATTGAATACGCTCATCTTTCTGGCATCTCCAGGATCATACTAAGTGGGCCGGAATCCTCGAATGTCCGTGATTGGAGCCTGCAGAACCAATCTAGTCGGCTAATGACAGAAGTTAATCCCGGATAAGAAAGACAAGAGGTTAACGCCTAGAATTTTGGGACAGACATGGCAATGAGTACTCGCACCTCGCAAAGGGAACAGATATGAGGATTCTCAACTGATTTAACACAGCTTCACAGTTTGCGACCTGCTGGTGCGAACTACTTTTCAGCAAATAGACTCGGTTTCCGTCACTTATGTGATCCAATCAGACGAGGCCATGCTGGTTTGGAGCGGAATAATGATTAATCCATTATTTTCTATTTTTAGCAGGCCAATTGTCTGTCTGAACCTTGGTTGCTAGTGCGACCAAACTGACAGCATTCCAGCTCTATTTATGCCTGAGAAATCAGGTGTATTTGAGCGCAAACACAAAGGTAAACAAAGGTACATGATATGTTGTCCTCAAGCTAGTAATAATGAAAAGCACAAAAAGTAACTTGATTGATTGTTAAAGAGAGTAGGAATTATCTGTCGTAGGTTCTTGAGACGTGGCCTTAGAACCGAAAAGGGTAAGGAGTACAAATGAAAAAGTATAGTCAGGTCACCGGCTGGTCACGTGGTTATGAGGACCACACCTCAATTGGATCATCATCTCCTTCGCGACTAGACTAATCGCGCTCAATTTAGTATGAACTCTTTGTTGCCGGCTCTGGGACGCGACGCGAAAATATTCACGCGAACCGTACGCTGGATTAAACATGCAGCTCCCAAACATAGCAGATGAGCATTTATCATTCTTTCGGCTACATAGATATCTAGGGTCCATCATAGGGAGAGCAGAGTCTTTGGAGTTTCTGGTCAGATCATCCTGCCGCCAAACTGTACCCACTCAAGTACTATCAGTTTCCTACCCATTGTGTAAGGAGACGATCCTCCAAGTCTTGTCTTCGCTCTTCAGCGGTCAGACCGTTTCCACGAGAGCATACGGAACTGTAGTTTAAAGAATTGCTCAGGATGTCAGACATTGCACTGACACACACATATCCCCAAGAATCCTTCAAGCTTCTTGAGCTAACGCCAGAGTTGCTTGATCTGCTGTCTTCTTCCAATGATGGCCAACAACCAAGGTAGGTCGACGGACGCTCTGTCACTGATATGTCACTGATAGGTAATGCAGAAACTTACTGACACACTGGCAATGTTCAGACTTTATCTCAAGTCACCCTCAATCATGGCTACAAAGGAGAGTGGTCTTCCACAACCCGTCGGCTCGCCCGCGAACGAGATGTTTGTGAATTTATGCACAGACGCTAAAACGTATTTTCTACGCCAAGTTTCTTCGTCAAATTCGACGCTTATGGTTCGACCGCGGTCGAGAGATGCTGGGACAGTCCTGAAGGGAAGTGAGGAGTCGTTGCAGTCCGAGACGACTGGTACTTGCTCGATTATAGCTTCGTGCAAAGGCCAATTGGAGATAATGGGCACTCCAGAGTGGTATGATGGAAAACCATTCCTGATGAAGGCATTGGAGCTCTGGCAGCAAGAAGACTCTGGTGCCAATGGGAAAGACCCTGACAGTGCCTGCACTCAGCTCAGGTACGATACTACAGATCAGGGAATGGCGGTACAGAAGCTGCTCGACGACATTCCTGTTTCGACAGCAGAATGTATCCAAGACTGGATCGCACTTTGCGCATTTGTCAATTACGGAGACACAGACTCACAACTGCATTGCTATAGACCATCTGCATCGACACGCCTCAAGGCCTGGCATAAGGTCATGGAAAGCAGCATTCTTGCAGAGATGGATCTTTGCAGAGAGTTTCTCATTTTTGACCTATGGAACGCCATTCTAGACTCTGAAGGAGGACAGGCGCCGTTTCCGGAAACCGTCTTTGAAGCCATGATGCGATGCTGCTGTCGTGTACAGTGTACAACCTTGCTAGATCTATGTCAAAGAATGAGATGGGGCCGCCTTGATAAGGAGGTGACGGTCGCCTGGACTGGTTCGACGCTCCTGGAAGCGAGCGCCCCGAGGTTGACCTCTGCCATGAATATCGACGAATTCATCTCAAGATGGAAGGATTTATTGCCCGAGTCTTGGAGGGAAGAAGCTGCATTGAACAGATTGAAGGTGCGAAGCACATATGAGATACTGATTGATATTAGCTGACTTAGGAGATTATCTAGGGCAACTACGCGAAAACGGTCGACGGTGGGCGAGTGTATTTCCAGATCACCATCGATAAGACTGTCCGAAAGAAAAAATAAGAATATGACAATTAGGAAGGCAGAACCCAGGAATTGAAGGTCAGGGGTTGAATCGGCAACAGACTTTTGTACCTCCCGTGGCATAGTATGAGAATCAAGGAAGTTGGTTAGGGTCAACCTCCTAACACCACGAGTATCGCTCAATGAACCACCACTCTGGTTCCTCCTTGGTCAGTCCCTCACCGCCGTGCCACCTTAAACTAGCGATATGATCCTTCTCTCGATGGACAATTTCACTAGTCGGATCGATCATTGAAATCGCCTTCTCCACAATTGGTGTCGCGTTCCAAAGTTTCACAGCATGTGCCCTCCATCTCTGCGCCTCCATTTGAGCCCGAATCAGGCAGGCAGCAACACCTTTCGCGATGTCAGCCTCCTCAGATTCGGTGGAGGGTTGATCGTATTGGATGTGCAGGATATAAAGTGTGTGTTCTTTAGGATCGCTATAGAGGGTGAGTGACCACACGACAAAGACGGTAATATGGTCACTGACGGTGACTGACGCGCCGCGGGCATCAGGGAAAGAAGTGGCCGCGCCAGAAGGTTTTTGGTGTTCAGTGATGAGGTGGCTGGACGTGAACTCCTCGCGCACGAAGTGATAGTCGAAAACTGAGTACACCGGCTGAATGGCGACTTGTGCCCTTGACGACTTATTTGACGCGTCTATGAGGAGTTGCTTTGCTTTTGCGAGGGCCGAGTCACCGCATACCGTCTTCTCAATATCCGAACGAGTCAATTCCCTGAGTGCTGCAACGTCATACCCGGTTACTCCATGCAACAACTGAACATAGTCCTCTGGGCTGATTGGGTTGAGCGCATAGTGCGAAGAGGTGTACGGAGCCCATCCAAGGCGATGATAGAATTGCTTTCCAATATCCGACCAGAGAATTGAGAAGTTGCAAGGCTCCTTTATGAGGGTTCCTTTCTGCTCCAACTGCAATGCCTTGCCAACCTCCAATATCATCTTCGTCGCATATCGCTTGCCTCTATACTTCTGGTCACAGTATACCGATCCAATACCATATGACACAACATCTTTAATCTTTCCCTTATAGGCTACCCAACCGGGTAATGTGAATGTTTCGCAAGTGGCATATATTGGTCGCTTGTTCGGAGGAAAGTTCTTGTTCGTCAGAATCCAGCTGATTAGGGCGTTCTTCCCCAGTGGCCGGTTCTCAACGGTGCGCTCTCGTTCCAAGTATTGTTCGACACTTAGTCGACCTGCCCATTCTGGAGCTGTTAGACGACGGTATGCGAGCTTCTCCTCCTCGGTGGGATGTACGAGGACTACCTCGCGGGAGTCTGCGTCTGGAAGATCGGCGATCGACATGATTAAGGCCTTTCGTCAGGATAACAATGGAGGAGACGCTATGTGCACACCAGGAACTAAAAATGTATGGTTGAGGAGATATTATATATGTATTACGAGAAATGATTTCATAAGCTCGTTAGGTTGTTCGAAGATACCGTCACGACATTGCTTATGACCACTTTATTTTCATCGAACGTGCAAGGACGATGATTTTCTGACTACCTTGGGTGGACCTTGGATGCGGTCCTGGCAGGCGGGCCCACCATTGGGCGACCAAAAAAGGTTATGTGTGTATACGGCGATAAGAACCAGCACCCGGAGGCGAATATCTCACAACAGCTATTCTTTCTTCGCGAGGGCATGTTGTTGCTAAAAATCTGAATTTGCTTGCCTATCTCCCTCTTGCCTTTCTCTACGTGGTGTCCTCCATAATGCGATTGCTGGCAGACTGAAAATTCGATCAGCGGATAGGCAGTCGACGAGCAATCATTCTGGTCATATCCATTTCTCGCTGCCTTCTTGCGTTCCTTGTGGACGCGTGAGAAGAAGATGGTTTCCTGATTATCTGCAGTCGAGAATCGGGGGTATCACCGTTGGGCGGCTCGACCCCTACTATGATAAGGCAAGTGCGACTACAAACAGATATTACCGCAGGCGACAGCTCTCTGATTAAAATGACATATCAAGGACATCGATGTCTGACGACAAGGACTATGATTATGATTAAGATTACGATTCTTGACTTCATGATGGAACTATACCCCAGGTTGCCCCTCTGCGTCACTGCAGGTCTCTTCCACGACAGCTTTGGAACTTCTCGTTAGCGGCCGCTTCTCGGCAGTGGGTAACTGAAATCCCCATTGCACGTGATACAAAGGTCAGCACCCAGTCATGTACCTTGGTCTAGAATCGGTCATAAGTGCAACGTTCTACGAGGTGGTTGGTGGACGAATGATGGAGATATTACGGAGCGTAGGTGCCAACACGCATTGATTGAGATGAGGGGAAGTAGTTTAGTTACGCGTGCAGAAGACATGCTGAAGGTGCAAGCCTGCGCAATCGGCTTGTCACGTCCAATGGCTCCAGGTCTTGCCAACGGCTTGTCATATGTCACTCTGCTCGAGTCAGGTACATGTCCCCACGTCACATTTGAACACAGGCTAACCCTACCGGTATTACGGAGCTCGACGATGGCATCGGCTACAGAGCACCGACTGACATAGTCATTTAAATTAGTACCCGCGTGAGAGTTGCCGAACATCTTTCCCCACGTTCTGCGCCGACCACTCCCGGCTCCAGCTCCATCTCCATCTCACAGGAGAGAGAGACTAACGGTGCGCTGTGATGTCACAGTAACACCGTCAATGTTCTACGCTATCATTGTCTTTCATTGGTCGTCAGAGTCAGAGTCAGAAGACGTCCATTCCGCAGTCTATCCGCATCTAAGCGTTGCCGAATGCAGGTCAATCTGGGCGCTGGGCGCATTGTTCTAGTCAAGCATATTCAGGATAATGTGAAATATCCTTAAATATCCGTTTTTATACTGTGTCACATTCTTTGGAAATTCATGAAGTCCTGATTTCTGGCTTGACAAGAGTGTTAATAGAACGAACATACTGAGATGGGATTGCTGCCTGATAGATAGGCCCCAAATCTTGTATGCTAAAAAACCCACTTTGCTGAATTTGGGTATATTCGCACACATAGTCGTAGACTCGGCGATAATTCATAACAACCATTATGAATTTTGTCACTTGATTGGAGCTGCTAACAACGTGTTTCTTTGTATTACTTGGGAAAATGGTTACCTTACTCTAGGAAGTGCAACAGTCTCTTTAAGCAGCATATCAACTAGAGCTAACTCTTATCAGTTATCAATGAAGTGGCGAGTCAGCAGCAGAGACGAATAGGAACAGAGAAAGAAAGGAGTACCCAAGTTGAATGGTCGTTAACTTATCAAAGACGTGAACGAAGGATTGATATTATCATTAGTTGCTAGTACTCTATTCGACAAACATCGTGTCTTGAGTAAGAAAGAGGAAATAATCTACATATGTGAACATATATATACTTATATAACGATCTTCGACTTGTCGGATTTTATATGTATGCAGGTACGGCGCGTTGGGAAGTATATATTCAAGCGAAGTGACGTCAGACGCCGCATACTACGTAGAACAGCGACAATCCTAAATAAGTCTATGATAGGAACTGGGATACCAAAATTTATTCCTTCTTCTCTCTCCCTCTCTCTTTCTCTTTCTTTCTTTCTTCCTTCCTTCGTCACTGTCGTTGTATTCTCACAACTGGTCAGACTAACATGT
>JAGYHZ010000163.1:0-15457 GCA_024244195.1 Ascosphaera aggregata | reverse complement strand
TGCTCGAATAGCGATGACACAGATGATGTTTTGGAAGATTCAGTTGAGACGCAAAACTCAGTAAGGAAATTAGATGTACTTCTGGGTCTATAAGCACTCGGGAGTGTAGCGATCTCAATTGCAGTGCATCAAGAGATACTGGCTCCGGCATTTCCTCTTTCTCTTTCATTAGCACCCTTCCGTTCGATTACTCAACTATGAGATCGGATTCCGGCTGGAACTCGGTATTGAAACTGTGTCGAAAAGGAGAAATATTGATGTCAGCAAAGACGGAGTCCATAGCAATTACAGTCGGATTCGAATCTTAATTGAGCACGATAGAACATGCAGGGTTCTGGATTGCAGCCTGCAATCCATGCGGCACCTCTTTCTAACACGAAGTTTTCGGCACGCCATTGGCGGCGGCGACCTCAGCCATGAGCCAATAATCTGCAAGCGTCCTTCTCGGCTTTCAAACAGGAATGCTGCTTCATCGGCAGTCGAGCCAACTGTGAGAAGTCTAGGGTTGGGAAGAGTGTTGGGTCTAAGTACAAGCTTGAGTCGGAGGGGGAAGGTTGTGGGGCGTGGAAGAGATGAGAATGATCGAAGTGGAAGACTCTTGCTGTCATGAACATATCCGTGGTTCTTTAGGATTACGACGAAGTTATTATTCAGAGCTTTGGCTACGGCAGCATACTCTTCTTAAGCTAAGGCAATGCCGCCGTGCTCGTCATATACGGATTGACTGCGGTGGCTTCTGCAAGCATCCTGGGGAAGCATTTCTAGAGGTTTGCCAAGGCACTCCATGCCTTGCCCTATATGGAGTGAGTGTGGCAAGCGGAGATGGCATCGTGACCGGCTTTCTAAATCTCAGAATGGATCGTGAAGCCTGTCTCATTAATGCATGCCTGGTTATCCCTTCAACAGCGCAACCTTCGCCATCAACTAATATAAAGTCGTAAGCCCCTGTTAAGTAGAAGTGTTGAGCAAGGGAATTAATCCAGGAGTGATTTCGTAAGACAGGGCCTATTGCACAAGCTATATACATAGTCTATCAGTATCAGCCAGCACATTGGCACGACGCTCGTAATCAAGACAAGAGGAGTGACGAGGTGACTGGCCGCGGCTGGAAGAACCTTCGACATAGTCAACTTCTCCCAACCAGTGCCATTCATCCATTGTCTTTGAGCATGAAAATCCTAGTATTCGGGCACAATCCTGAGACTCAGGGTATTGAAGCAGTCACCACGGACCAGGCTTTGCAATGACCCCTCATTCTCGGCAGCAGGAAGATCGTTTGGCTTAGCGAGCAAGCTTCCTCCAACTACTCGCACACGTATTTGCGCCGTCTCCGTTTGATTGCTGTTTGTCACCATGATCAATCAATGGTGCAAACTATTCCTGATCTTGAACTTAGCCCTTTGAGAGTTGATTTGGTACACATAATGTGTTTGTCTTTCTGTTTTCCTCTTTCTACTTTGAACTTTGAACCGCTAACCGTAACTGCTAGGCTACTCGTGTATGAATACTGAACCGAGATCTCAATGTGCACCGCGCCTATACCGAGGTAGGCACAAGAAGATGGAAAGTGTAGCATATTGCACGCGTACTGTGTGTATGTGTGTATTACAGTGCGACCTGGGGAATATGCGGCCTGTTCAATTTCTCATTGAATATCTTGTAAGGCTTGATGGTGACCCCCAGGCGCCCGTGGCTGGAGAAGGCTAGCCTTATCGGAACAGGCAGAAGCGAGCAGTGCGATGGAAAAGGCCGCTCAGTTTGCTGGCTGCTGCATAAGCAGAAAACTCGAAAACGTAGTGGCTCGAAGTTGCCCTCTTACAACACAGTGTTGGCCTGCTAGCTTTGATGGCAATCAACAGCTACATAACTAGAAAATACCGTCTGCCCATTCCCCTCAAGTCCCGATGTTGTCTCCCAAGAATACTGGATATCTTCACGGCACAAAATCCCGCAACTGATGCCTTCGCGAATCATAATTGGGGTTAATAAATATACATCATTGCCGAACGCGGTCTAGTTGCTCGTTAAGGCCGAACAAGGTTGAATCATAATACATTGGATTTGAAGGTATTGAGACGTGATGCTTGTTTGGTATTTCCCGCTTATGACGCTGTACCCAAACCCCACAGAACCGCTTCGTACCTATTGTTGGGCATAATTAGTTATCATACAAAGGGTCGGATATCAGGGAGAGAATACTTACACGCCAAACATTATGGCGGCACTGGGCACGACTCGAAGGAGATGCGGAGTCAATCCTCCATAGAGTCCAACTACTCCTTCTTCCATCCAGACGGTGCGAAAGCATTGAACAAGACCGCTGTATTTGAGATGAACCTTTCCTTCGGAGCGCACTGTGGGCGCCTGTCGCAATCTCGTGCGCACAACCTCATGCGGATATGTCAGTGCTGCGGCTAACAGCTTAGCTGAGCCTGCAGCTACAATCTTGCCGCCCCAACTAATAGTCTGATCAACCCAATCCGAGACATGTGACGGGTCCGACATCCTCACCATTTCCCATTGAGCGAGACGCCGTTTCATTTGCTCATACATGACCCAATGCAAGGTGCTCTCTGACACCCCTAGATAGGATGCGGATAGTCCCCGGTATAGACCGCGTATTCCCTCATGGCGAACAGTCTCGACAATACAGTGCCAACTGTTGCGATACTGCCGTCCTTGGCCAATGGCGTTTGAAGCGTGGGATTTGTCGAGCTGCAATCGTGTCTTGACAACCCATATTGGGTTTGTCGCGGTAGAGGTTGCAATTCCAGCAAACGCGGCGGCTATTAAATGGACTGAGGCCGGCGAATGAGCAGGGTCGTATCCAAAATGTTCATTTATCATTCGTTTGCCATTGCCGTAAACGTAAAAGTTGATTGCACGAGAAGGCACCACTCCGATGAGATTTGGTGTGAGCCCTTTAAATAACCCTCTCCAACCCTCAAAATGATGAATTGAGCGGAGTATTTGCAGGGTTTCAACGAGATGTAGAGTGGCAGTCCTTGATACAGACACAATCGTATTTGTAACCTTGGGGGAGTTATGGGCGTCGCGAAAAGCACGAAGTTGAGATTGATAGAAGTCGGATTGTAGGCGAGTACGTAGAACATCTAATGGACATGTGAGTGTGGCAGAGGCCATTCCCCCGATGCTGCGTAGTTCGTGTTATTTATGAGTATTGGCCGACGCTGAAAATCAGAAGGGGCTGCAACGGCATACCCTCCAGCTAGAAAATGTGCCCATGACCTGGGCTCTCCGTTGCCACTCGCTTCTGGTATGATCTCAATATCCCCCGGTTCCCGGACATTTACCATAACGGACGACCCGTAGTCGTTGCGAAAATATGCGGACTTGCCGTAATCATTGAAGGCGCCTGTCATGACTGGAAAATTGGACTGCAGATATTCGCAGAATAGTCAGAGGATATTGCTGCAACAAAGGATTTGGCACTGCGCCGATTGGATAGTAATGAATTCTGGCGAAAACCGATAGAATTTGCAGGATGCAGCCGCTATGACAGATTGTGAGGAATGGCGCTGAGCAGCGGCCTAGCAAGAAGGCGAAAGAAGTCAGCAAAGTCCTCTATTGAAGTGACCAGTTATTTGATTTCTGCAATAAAGTCGCCAACCAGGGGTAGGCCCTCAAAAGCAATGTACATGGGTCTTGTGCAATGTGAAGCTATACGAGAGAGTTGAGGTGTTCTGGAATAGAAATTTTTTAGAGTTCTAGGACACATGGAAAATCGCGCGCAGGAGCGCGTTAAAGGGAAAACGTAACTACATGAATGCAGGATACCCGGATACGTGGACCCAGGGTTTTGGCAGGTGGGAACCCTACAAGCGTCCAACACACCTGCCATCGCAACGAATGCACAACCGTAGCAGAGTGCCTCTTCATTGTACATGCTCGCAATACAATCATAGCAGCCATATGAGGAGTTTAGACTCCAATGTTCGACAGTTTCGATCGCGATAATCTTTGGCGGGATCGGCGCGTCTATGTCTTTTGAGACCGCAGATCGATCCATTGAACAACAACGCGTCACAACAAGTACCGCACAATCGTCTCGACCAAGCATGGGCCTGAGATTGACAACGTGGAATGGTCAGTGTGGACTGCGCGGGAACGAAGACATTCTTGAAGGCACCCGACTGACTTGCTGCAGTAAATGGATTACGGTATGCTGTCATCGCCCCTTTCTACTTGACTGACTAATTCAAGGTTGTTCAAGAAATCCGTTCTCTTATCAGCCATGGAAGGATGCGAAAAGCTTCGATGTCAGTAGTCTTGCAATGATTTATCTGGAGGAGACACGATACACCCTTCACTCGTGTTTTCCAGGCAAGCATTGACATGGCCTAATTGACATAGGCTATGTTCGAGATCCTTCAATCCGATATCGTCGTAATGCAAGAAACCAAGATTCAACGGAAGGACCTTCGTGATGATATGGTCCTTATCCCAGGTTGGGATTGCTTTTTTAGCTTCCCCAAGTATAAAAAAGGTGCAAATGAGAACCTCTTTCAAAGCTGCTATTGTATTGACGTCGGCCTCGCAGGTTACTCAGGAGTAGCTATCTATATTCGCAACGCTGCCTGTTCGCCTCTTAAGGCAGAGGACGGAATCACTGGTGCCAACATTTCCGCAAAAACCGGTGTTGCAATTCGAGATCTTCCTATAGATGAGCAGATCGGCGGCTATCTCACAAGTGACCAGCTCAGGTGTTCTAACATTGATGCCGAGACAATTGATTCAGAAGGACGATGTGTCATCTTGGAATTCTTCGCCTTCGTACTTCTCGGCGTATATCTTCCAGCGGTACGCAACGAACTTCGCGATGATTTTCGGCTTGCCTATTTGCGGTTGTTCGAATGTCGCATTCGCAACCTCATTGCAATGGGGAAAAGAGTTGTGGTAATGGGCGATTTGAACATATCAAGGGATGTTGAAGATTCTGCCGCTGCCATGGAAGATGTCTTGAGCAGGCGCATTACGCGCGAGGAGTATCTTTCAACCCCGGCGCGGTCACTTTTCAATGGGCTTGTCACGGACCGAAGCACTTTCATTGCCTCTGACGGCAATGCAGGTACCAATAATCAGCCTGTCTTATGGGATCTTTGCAGGGATTCTAACCCTGGTCGTAGAGGGATGTTTACATGCTGGGACACCAAAATCAACGCTCGTCCGGGCAATTTCGGTTCTCGACTCGACTACATCCTTTGCAGTGAAAATATCAAGGATTGGTTCCTGACATCTGACGTACGACAACATTTCATGGTTAGTCGTTTCACGTTCTCGTATTCTATAGAGTACTGCTTACGCCGAATAGGGTTCCGATCACTGCCCTGTCTTCGCCGTATGTAAAGAGAGAGTACATTTTGAAGGAGGAGAAGTATCTCTCCAAAGCATTATGAAGGTCAATTCACCAAGCGATGGCGATGATTCGCGAAACTCATCCAGGAGAAGTCTACATCTACTGTCTGGCAGATATCTTCCGGAGTTCCGTAGCAGGAGAAGTATTCGGCAAATGCTGTCGCCAACGTCTACTGGTATCACCAAACAAAGCTGTGTTGAGGGACACTCAGGCTGCCAGCCCATCGACCATGGAGCCCTGCAAGTCAGTTCCAAATCAAAACGGACCTACTCCGCAATGTCAACGGGCGGTAAGGAACACAATTCCCCAAAACGGAGGGTGAAGACCCCTTTGAGAAAAAGACGCACCTCGAGGGGCACCTATTCCACCCAGTTCACATTGGAAGAGTTCTTTAAATCCCACACTATGGATCAGTCTGGGGCTACTGGCCGCAGTACGGAGCTATTACAGGAAGCAGAGCTAGTTGACGAGACAAAAGAACTTGAATATGAGGACGAATCTGCTACACATACTTCCTTATCCAAGGATCCTGCAGGTCCCAATGCGGTATCCAGCCCGGTCAAAGCTTGGTCGAAGATTATGACACCAAGGCAGGCACCTCGCTGCGAAAGCCACGGTGAACCCTGCATCTCACTTGTCACGAAAAAGGCCGGCATAAATCAGGGTAGATCCTTTTGGATGTGTCGTCGCCCTCTGGGCCCTCGTGGCACAGCAGAAAAGGGGACGCAGTGGAAATGCCCGACATTCATATGGTGTAATGATTGGGAAGCGCGAAAAGACACAAATCTCTGATAGAGTCTTTGTGATTATTTGAGGAAGAGGTCATCATATGTTATGTAATCCACTAGAGAACAGCCAGTACTCGAATGATGTTAGAGGTTGTTCTATTCTCCGAAAGGCCTGCTTTCAAATTAGATACAGAGAGATTGGACCACTTCCGAAATGATATAGGTTGAGTGCAGTATTTTACATCAAAGTAAAGTGTTTGTGACAACAGGCGAGGAACACGCCTAATATATTTGGCCAGTTGCCCACAGTAAATTAGTGTTCTGAAAGGTGAATCTCAGGGGTCATCCAATGTGTGGCAATGCCTCTTGTCCACTGAGGGACC
Source organism: Ascosphaera aggregata (assembly GCA_024244195.1). Classification (NCBI taxonomy): domain Eukaryota; kingdom Fungi; phylum Ascomycota; class Eurotiomycetes; order Onygenales; family Ascosphaeraceae; genus Ascosphaera; species Ascosphaera aggregata. Next base: position 8,969 of record JAGYHZ010000163.1, on the reverse strand, counting down.
CTTGGTTCGAACGAAAAGCTCCTAGAACATTGAGGGAAAAAGCTTATTTTCAAGGCAGGAAGTCGATGTAGTTACCGGATTCAATATCAAACTCATGCGGTGTCCAATTAGATACTTCTGTGACATTCTGGAACGTGAACTGCGTAGCCCCCGAAACGTTGCTTGTTATGGGGTTGACACTCTGACCCATGACATAGTCATCGCAGTCGAAATTTATGATCGTTTGCTCCTCATAGGGTCCCAGCAGATTAGGTCCGTTAATTGCTGCAAATTGAACATTTTCGCCGTGGATTCTTGCGCCAGTATTGTCATATATTCGACAAGGGATGTCCTTAATGCCGTTCAGCGAAGATCCATAAACATTGCCGGCCGTGGCACGTATATTAGAAGGTCCAGACAACCCCCTTGATGACGAGGAAACACGCTTGCCCAACACATTCCGACGAGCGGACGAACGACGCTTTCGTTCTGAAGGTTTTCGCGGAGCATATTGATAATCAGGATACTCCTCTGCATGCCTTTTCTTTATCTGCTCAGCGAGGGCCTTGTATTCAGCCTTTCTTTGTGCGCTTTCGGCTCGCCATTGCTCCCCTAGCAATTTTGCTAAGAAATTAGTATGGGCGCCTCAAATACTATGCGTAGCGATGTGAGGTGAAGAGATGGACGACTTACAGATATCATTATTATGAAAACTGGGATTTTGAGCTTTGACTATGGGGTGATAATGCTGACGATACAAGATAAATGCATTTGGTGGACGGGGGATTCTCTGACGCTTTGTCTGGAGAGGCTTCCCTGCCTTTGATGACGTGGGTGTTGCACCGTCCGCCTTGATGTCTGCCCCATCGGATTCCAACGAGGCACCATTTTCCTGGTCCCGTATGCCTGACACTGTACATATGCGACAGACGCCATTGCTGGTGTCCTCGATCGCCGTTGTCGGCGTATGGAGAATGGCACTTGACTATGTATTAGACAATTTCAAAGGAGCAATAGTTCATGGTTATACGCACCTTAGTCGGCTTTTGATGACTTCTAAATTTTCAGATCCCAGGATTTTGATAATATCCAGAGGTATAAGGATTTGATTGTCAGTTTCCTTCAGGTGACTCTCCGAATGTTTCCATATGAGCTCAAGCATATAACCAGCCCCTGATTTCATTTCTTCCAAAGGCAGAACGGCAGTGGCCATCATTGACGATTGAAGAATGAAGAGAGACTGAGTGTCAGATCACAGAAGTCAAGATATATGAGATCAGAAGGCCCAATAGCTGCCTCTTTGACTCAATTGGACAAATATTAGATGAGAGTGGTTTTGGCAAGTACTTCTGGTCGCTGCAACTTGCGGTGGTTGTTGTCAAGATGACATTATCATTGAAGATGAAAACAGAGAAGTTGAAAGGGAGGAAAAGGCGTCCAATGTGTAAAACACCCGATTGATGGAAGGCAAACAAGGAACAGAACAGGCTCTTTGATTCAATCGAATCACAAAGCGCGTTTACTTGTGTTCATCCAGCAAACGGAGTGAATGAAATTATCCGAAAGCGTATGTCAATAACGGCGCTTGACCAACGACAGGGAATCCTTGCCACATATAAGATAGATCGATCATAACTCATAACCAAGACAGATAAAGGCGCCCCTACAGTGCAAAAGTTCACACATGCAAATATGGATGACATTCAATTATTTCTTTCGCTCGCGAGAGTTCTCGGAGACTTTCGACCGTGCAAATACGCGGAATCTACAGGAGTCAAGAAAGACATCTGGAAATTGAATGCAGTCGACGCGGTAACTTCGTTCAGAAATCAGACCCCTAGCCAACTACGTCAAAATGTCCGCCAATTTCTTTCTGGAACCGCGAGCCACGGGGCAACGACCGCCATGCAGGATACTCCTTCCCCGGAGGCTCAGATCAGGAATCGACTCAAAAAGGTGCTGGGATTGATACGAGCGCATGGCCTCCGTGCCAAAGCCGAGGATTTTCTGGTCCGTCGAATCTCTCTGGTCGATCAAATCAAACTTCCTAGAGAAGTGATCGGCAGCAAGCTTGAAAGAGTTTACAAAAAGAGAATCCTGCTTAAGGAGGAGCTAGCGAATCAAGTGGTGGAATCTACTGGTTTGCAGAAGGAGTCCCCTATTACTAGGAGTGGGGTAAGAGAATATTACACAAGGTATGTAATCTTCTCCAAAGAATTGTGCACCATTAAGGTCTAACAGTTGCCAAAAGTGTTCTTGTACGGTTACAGCAGACTCACTGGAGGCCCGATCCTCGGGGTCAGCGAATCAGGAACTCTGCGCATGAGATGTGTGCCCAGGCGATCGATGTTTACCCCTGGCTCAATGAAGTTGAAAGAAGGATACTTATTCGTGCGACGCGGTGTTTTCCGGATGATGCTCTTTCATTCTGTAAGTGCCTTCGCAGTGAATTGCACGAAGCCTTATTGACAGCCGGTAGGGCATTATACTACTTTAAGTAGGCTATCGTACCTTGCCATGGGTGATGCTGCCCAGCTCGGCGAGTTTAAGAAACAGCCTGCCGCAGCTGCCCCATTGGAAGGTCTTGAAGGTCTCACCCGTAGTCGTTTTCAGACTGAGCTTTGCAGCCTTTGAACGCATTCGAACGCACATCTGAGCCTCAGATGATGCATGATCATGAGCATCAGGAGGACCACAGTCAATGTTCTTGCAGAACATTCGCAAAGTGCCGCAATAGGGACTGACGAGATATGTTTTTTGGATGAGAGTCTATCGCGCAAGTTGTCACACCACGTATCTAATTGATATCTTAAGTTAATCTGACCAAGTTACCTGTCCCCTTTCCACAGTACATGAGATACTATTACACCCGCAAACTGAGAGCGGGGATAAGTAAAGCCTCGATGTAGAAATGGCCTTACAAGCCCAACAGCCGTCTACATCGGATTCATTTTTCGGGGCCACAATACAGCGTCTAGTATACATGCTGATGGCCCTATCATTAGTCCCCATCAGCATGAACATGCATACGTGTACCCGGGTTAGGCCATCACGAAGACAAGGCTGTTCATCCACCTCCGAAGCTCCAAAGCAACCGTTACAAAGGCGCTAGCAAGCAGATAAGCAGCATCTTAGTATGTAGTAAATGAATTCACATTTAGAGCTGTCATGGTGCTTATGGGATGCATATGATCATATAGAGACATCCGAAGGCGAAAATCAATGACCTCTGCTTCGGGAACCTCAGCCCGCAGGTTTAGTGCCGTACAGTAGAGTGAAGGTCCGGGAAATGAATCCGGTCCAACGTTTGGTGGCTCATGGTAGGGGCCCAGCCGACGACGTCGAAGGCGGTATTTGACCTGTCAGATTTGATGAGTACAAAATCAAATCTGCTTGGGCAAAGCTTATTGAAAGTGCAGATCACATTGCCGTCCTGGAGTTGACAAACTCTTGATACCATGGTTCTTCTGGAACTGGTTAGAAACTGGCAAGGCCATTGAAAAATCACTAAAAATGCCTCAATAATGTGTGCTACATATCGCGAGCATGCTAGGTGCGCAATTCAAGCTTGGAGATGCACTGGGCTAGCAAGCGACGGCGTCTGCAGGATTGCCTGTTGGTAATTAGTGGGAACCACGGCAGTGCCATTACGATGAGAAGCCAGTGATGTTAGCAGAAAGGAGAAACATTTCACTCTTCCTGATACGAAATCTTGCGCATCTCACCCAAGCGACTTCTCGCTTGCGCCAAGGCATTCTCGAGCTGAAGAATCTCAACCTGTGCAACCTACGTCAGCATATGACTACAGGACCGAAGCATGTATGCACATTGGCAGTCGAGAAAAGCCCGAAACAACAGCAGCTAAAAAGGCACATCAACATCGAAGCAAAGAAATGTGACGTACCTGTTGTTCCATCTCACGGACTTTGAATTCGTGTCCGCTGAGTTTCGAATAGTCAACGGTTTCAGACGTATCCTTGTTCTTCTCCGCAATGATCTCCTGCACCTGTCTAACCAGGCTTCTGCACGCTACGCCAACTGCCCTGCTAGCTTCCTCAAGCCTGTCTTGCGTGTTACTCATGAAGGACGCCTTCACGCGACTTGCTGCTACGAGTTGCGCCGTGCTTGCTGCAACGCCGTTACTGGCAACAATCAATTGCTCAGGAGAGTTGCGACCGGAAATAACGCCGTCAGCGGTCTCGATGAGGGTGTTCGTAGAGCTTGCAACGGCTTTAGCTGCGGAAATGAGGCCTTCGGTCCACCGGTTGTTCTTCTTATAGAACGCTGTACGAGATTGAGAGCCTCTTCCTTCTTTGACAATTTCATTCTGTGATGCTGTAGCGGCTTTGATCAATTGCGCTATGGCATTGGTGACGGCGATCGACGCCTCAAGGATCGAGTCATGAATGCGTAATTCGTAGGTTGTGTAACCATCACGAGGCTTCTTCTTCAACTTCGCGAGTCGTTCAGCGGCAGCATCAATTGCGTTAGCTGCGTTCAGCATTTCACGGTCGACCAAATCTCCAAGGTCACCAGTAGCGCTGATCTTTGTTCCCTTAGAGACGAAGGCGTCAACCAGTTTCGCCAAACTCTGAAGGCTCATCTGAAGATTGTGATTATTGTTGATCACGACAGTCGTTCTTTGTTCCGCACTCAGATCAGCAAGTCTGAATGACTGCAGCGCTCTGAAAAATTGGAGCGATGATTGCGCCGCCTGGCGAGCAGATCCAACTAGCTGATCGGCCTTTTTGTCATCTGTTGCAAGTCTCGTAATGCCTTTTGTATTGCTCAGGACATCGGCGATAGCACCAGAGAAGATAGCGACGGTTCGAATTATATCGGCGTGGGGGCTGTTGGGGCCGTCCGCGATAAAATTGTTGAACGCAGTAGAGAAATCCGTGGAACTTGCAGACGCTTTCTCGATCTGCGACTGAACATATTCAGGGGATGCGTTCTGGTTACCGGCTTGCATGGAGGAGTCGAGTTCATACAGAGCATCGTCGACACGCTGGATACCACTTTGAAGGACCGAATCAATGATGTCATTAAATTTGGCGACGGAATTGAGCAACATGTCGTCGATTTGATTGTCCAATGCTTGATCGGCATCCTTTTGTGTCTGCAATAGGTATGGTTAGAATCGACATCAGTTTCGAGACGCAAAGTATTAGATGAACATACTAGCTTCAACGTCTCCAACTCCTCAACTGTATCTTCAAGCGCCTTCTCCATCTCAGCTCTGTATTCTTCCATCTCTCTTTCCTTTGCCCGCAAGACTTCGTCATTGGCGCCCCTATTCAAAGAGGCCTCCTCAAGGGCTCTCGTCTTGGCCTATGAAGATAATCAGTATGGCTGTAACTTGCAGAAATACGAAAGAAGAGAAACATACGCGCAAAGCCTCCTCAAGATCGGCCATCTCTCTGTTATACTTGGAAAGAAGAGACGAAATCTCCGCTCCCTTCTGACGTTCAGCATTCTCCGCGCGTTCAATCGCAAAGTTGAGTTCACGCTTAATCTTTTCCACCTCCTCACGATTACCGCCACTAATACGGTCTTTCTCATGCATTGCGCGATCACGCTCCCTAATCATATCCGCGAGCTCAAGGTTCTTCGTCTTCATCTCACGCTCAAGTTTGTCACGTCTCTCGATAGCTTCTTGAGCGGAAGCTGCCTTGAGTTTCAGGGACTTGGTAGTCTGCAGAAGATCAAGATGCTCCTGGCGCAACTGAGAGTAAAGTTTCGCGAGAGCTTCATATTTAGACCGCCATGTGTTCACCTGTTCCTGGAGGGCGCGGATTTGATCATCCTTTGAATTATTCTGCAGATTGAAATTCGACTGGAGCTGCTGAAGTTGCTCCTCCAAATCCTTCATCCGCTTATCGTACTGTTGCAGCATGAGCTGATCTCGCTCGTACTGAGCGCGGGCATTGAGGTTTTCTTGCTCGAGTTCCGCAATACGACCGTGAGTTTGCTGCGCATACTGATCACGAAGAAGCTGCTGCTGCGCAATCCGTGCCTGCTCGGCCTGTAGCCGTTGCTGCTCCTCAAACTCTCTTTGCGCTTGAGCTTGTGCGAGTTCTTGGGCGCGCCGTTGCTCCTCCCATTGCTGCTGCAATTTTTGTTGCTCATTTTCATACTCCTGTTGTCTCCGCAGAGCCTCGTTACTCCAGAAATCATTAATTGGTTCAGGGTCTGGAACGGGTCTAGCTGGCTTTGGTGGAGGTGTCGGCTCCCGCTCAGGCTCTTTGGGCCGTGCGGGAAGATTTGGTCTTTCGTCATCTCCCATAAGATTGGGAGGTTGCTGGGGAAGCTTCGGAACGGTAATCAGACTTGTCAGGTAACGAAGATTGGAACATTCATAGTAGAAGCGGACTAGGCGGTGATGCTGAGCGTCGTAGCGAGTCCGCAATGGTTCAAGGGCCTCATTGTCACCAGTACCTATGAAACATGTTAATGGATTGCTCCGTGATGCTGCAAGAATCTTGACGTACTGCTATGCATAGCACGCAACATGCTAGTGATGAACTTGTAGATTCCATAGCTTTCAGTAACCAGGGGCACCAGAGCAGATATTCTGCACTCATTATTGGAGTTGCTCCGAAAATGTGAGAAGATGAGCTTCTGGAAAGCATCAATTTGGTCCTGCAGGTTCATTAAATCGGTAATCGTCTCGTAGCTATGGCAGACGGGTCAGACATGATTCCAACAAGCGACATGAGATGATATAAGTCAGGGTTCGGATCTGAGGTTACCCTTCATTCGGATCATTGATGGTCTTCAAACTGATGTATTCCTCATACTCGAAGAGACCTGGAGCATGAATTAGCAATATGATCTATGATCTACTCAGAGGAGGAATTATGACCAATGCGAACCATTGAACTCGGGATGCTGCCTGTGAAAATTTAGCTTAGCCTCAAGATAGAAGACATAGTCTCTTATCAGAGGACCATAACCTGGGATTCGATGTTAGCCGATATTATTCCAAGGTGGGTGTTTCTGAACGAATTGAACCTACCGCGCATGCCATCAGCACCAGTACCACGCATCAAACTGTCCAGAAACCCGACATGTGCTTGAGCCTCCCTGATAACGCATGGGTGACCTTCCTGAAGTACTTTATGAGTGGTGATTAAAGCTTTGAAAGTCTGAACCTCATCGGCGAGAATGGGTTGCCTATGATATTAAATAACGGATTATGTCAGCGTGAGTTCGAGTACGCTGTTCCATACGACATGGCAGATAGGCCAGTCAAAAGAGATATACAGTCCAGGTCACGTACACTTTCATGCCAGCCCAGAAGGCAGCGGACGATTTATGATCCCACGTGTAAACGATACAGCTGCGAACATGTTTGCCTGGACGCGGATAGGGAGATATCAGCTGATTGAGCAGATAGCACAAAATCCCTGGCGATACTTTGGTTGTGCTCGAAGCGAATCCAATATAACGACTCTGACTATGAGATACGCTTAAGACATACGCTTTGGAGCGGTCTCATCTAGGTGATACACGAATGTCAGTTAACTAATCTACTGCACCTCGATGACAGCGATGTCCAACGAGAAAAACAAAGAGAGCGTATCCTACTCACCTATACTGGTAGCCTTGCGAATACTGACCGCAAGGTCGGCTTCAGTCCGACTAGTAATTGAGGTATGTCAGCGGGAAGGGCACATCTCAGCAAAACTCGAGATAACAAGTAAAGAAGGACCTGAGGCTAGTGGTTCACCTTGTCATCTTCGATCAACAGCAATCGCGGCGACGAACAGATACAAGATGATATGTCTGACTCTAGGGTGCGATATATCGACTGAACGGGGGTTGTTCTGGCACCGCGCGGCGAACGGCGGAGATGAATAACGAACGATGTACGTATATTATGACTCGCTTTTGGTAGCGGAATATCTCACTGATGAGCGAAACAGAATATATTAGAGAAAATGAAGCAACGGTATTCAATATCCAAGAAGCTGGCGTATGCGAAATACAAGCTTTAGTAGATGAAGACAAGTCTCAGTCACGGTTGGTGTTGAAGAGAGGGATGAAGTTCGATGTAGCTTGACGGCGACGACGACTGAAGGGAGAATCATGGATGCCTGAGGAATCCACTTTGATTTGTTTAATCAGACGCTGTGAGTAACCAGAAAGGGTAAAGAGCTGGTCGTATCGGAGTTATGATATAGTAATATGGCACGTCAATATACCGGGATTTCCCTTTCTGTCATGTTAGCAACTATCATCTTATGAGACGACTATCTATTGACACGGCTGTTCAAGGCTGATTTAAGGGGGGCCTTTAGAGGAGGATTTGCAAAGTGATCGAGGCTTTTGAATTACATGTCGGTGGAAAATGATTAGAAGTAACATCGACGGATTGTTGTGATCGTTCTACGTCAGAGCACGCTACCATGATGATTGCGCGGGATAGCCCGTGATTTATGCAGATGTTGGGTCTGTCGATAGACTAATATAACCGCTGGATATCATGTAGCCAAGTCCGACAGATAGCATACCAATCGCACAATACTGATATCAAGTCATGTCGCATCGATATCGCGAGGCCGACCGAGATAAGTGTATCGTAAAACGTTCAACTTCCCGGTAGAGCCGTAAAGGACCACACCATGTAGGCAATGCAATGCGCCACCAGATGCCGATCAGAATATCTGAGATTGGTCGACTAGAGAAGAAAAAAATGATATCGAACATAGAACGCCAAATCAGATGCTGATGCCCGAGCTTGAGTTTGCCGATTTCGACAGAATGCCAAAATGCGCGGTTGAAGTTGACCATATCGACCACGCAGCACGTGATTCATTCTTAGACTGAACCTGCTAATCGTTTTTGTCATCTTGTCGATGAAAATTAGAAGTTCCTCCACCGGACGGAAAAACAGAGCAATGCGTATCACTCGTGAATATAGGCCGAAGATGAAATCATGAGATGAACATGTTATTCATTTTTTCTCTGGTACCGACACAGTCCTG
>JAGYHZ010000162.1:0-15494 GCA_024244195.1 Ascosphaera aggregata | reverse complement strand
CAATCATTTTTTTAGCGGAAATTTAACGACGGAAACGAATCATCACTCGATCGGACAGTGTCAAGAAAGTTGACGTCGAGTGATTTTAGCATGCCTAATTTAAGAGGCAGTCAACCTGCTGCCCGTCCTGAGGGACAGCCCACTGCGCAGCAGGAACAGCAGGGTTCAGTACGTCCCTTTGATCTTTTATTCACGTTCATGGAGGAGGAATCATCATGTCTGACACCCTGATGAGCAGACCTTTAAAAGCATATTGCAATCAATCTTCATCTTCATGGCCATGCAATGGGTTATGGGCCAGATCTTTGGTGGGAAGCAGCGTGCCGCTACTATTGGCGGTATCGGTGCAGATGGACAGGGTAGACCTCTCGGTGGTCCTGTACCGGCCGTTGTTCCTCCTTTCAGCGACCGACCTCTTGATCAAGATGCGATTACGAATAAGACGGTTGTGCCGTTTAATATTGCTCCTGCTTGGCCTCTGACTAGTTCGTTGGATATCGCCGTCTATGTGTCTCCGGAAAGAGAGTTACCTTATATCACTCAGGTCGAAGAGACGGAGGACGTGATCAAGGTTCTTGAGGAAAAGAATTTTGCTATTGGCAACTTTGATGAGAGTCGCGAGGTTGGCGGGACATTTAAAGTCCCAGCTGCTGTACAGAATAATGGGACTTTATGGGCTCACTTCTTCGTCGCCCTATCTGGTCACCAGATTGATCCTGCGCAGGAAGATTACGATACTGCTGTGGCCTATTATTTCTCTCGCAGGCTGACGGAGTATCTGCCGAAGAAAAAGCAAGCGAAGTTGAAGAATCTCCTTTCCTCGAATGCGACTGAGGCTGCGAGCGAAGGAGAGGAGAACGAAGAGGAGCAATCTAGCAAGCAAAAGATCATCTCTACTTTCTATCATCCTAACATCACAGTCTCTGTCATCCCTGACTCAGGCGTCTTGACTGTCCGCTCACTTCACCCTTCAGTTCGACGACACATCGTTCTCGAGAAGAGCGGTGCTAGAGATGCATCTGGTTACCATGGGTGGTATTATCCGATCATGTTCGTGAACAAGTTTTGGCAGTTGAAGTCTCATATGACTGAAATCAACTCCACGGTCGAAACGTTACCCTTTCATATCACTTTGAACAACCAGAAGAATTGGAAGTTCTCAATCCTGGCAACCATGGACGATAGCATGAAGCAGGCCGCGCAGCAGCAGGCTTCAGGCCAGTCGCTCTCAGGTGGTGACGGCAGTGAATTCGAAATGTTCAAGGAAATTCTTCTCGATACCAATGCTTATCTGCTCGCTACGACTGGTATTGTTAGCTTACTGCACATGGTTTTTGAAACTCTTGCCTTCAAAAACGACATTGTAAGTCTCACGCCCATTCTAGCATTCCGTGTATCACGTCACTCATATCTGCTTCTCAGTCTCACTGGCGCAAGAAGAAGGACCGAGTCGGTACTTCTGTCCGGTCGATCCTCGCCAACGTCTTCATGCAACTCATCATTCTTCTTTATCTTCTCGACAACAGCGACGGTACCTCCTGGATGATTCTTTTTGGCCAAGGTTTTGGCGTCGTTCTTGAGGCATGGAAAATCACCAAATCCGTCAATGTCCGCCTCCGCCGTCCTGGGCCGACTTCATGGTTCAGTTTCTTGCCTTATGTGATTGTGTTCGAGGATAAGCATAAACTTACGGAAGCCGAGAAAAAGACCAAGGAATACGACGAGATTGCGTTCAAGTATCTCTACATCATCGCTGTGCCGCTATTGTTGGCATATGCAGCATATAGTCTTGTGTATGAGGCGCATAAGGGCTGGTACTCGTTTGTGATTGAGACATTGGTGGGAAGTGTCTATGCGTATGGATTCTTAATGATGGTGCCGGGTTTATATATCAACTATCGACTGAAGGTGCGACCTTTCTCCCCCCCTTATGTCACTTTTTGTGACTAACATACTGACTGTTTTCATTGTTCCATCTAGTCCGTTGCACATATGCCCGGCAAGGCACTCATGTACAAATTCCTTAACACCTTCATCGATGATTTATTCGCATTTACAATCAAGATGCCTACTTTGCATCGTCTTGCAACTTTGAGGGACGACGTCATCTTCTTCGTCTGGCTGTATCAGAGCTGGAAATACAAGGTTGACTACACCCGTGTCAACGAGTTCGGTCAGGGTGGTCAGTCTGAGGATGAGGATGAGGGTAATGGTGAAGGAGATGCCGAGAAGCACAAGTCAATTGGGGGGAAAATTGAGAAGCAGAAGAAGCAAACTGTTACAGCATCTGGTCAGGCTTCCTCGGAGAAGAGCTCGGCTCGCAGAAGGAAGTAAAGGGGGTAATTGGTTTCTACTAGGGGATGTGAGCTCCGACATGGCATAGTGGTTAATACATATCAGCGCCAATTTCTTCCCAATGGAAATACTACCATACTTGGAGGTTTGAATGCTTAAATTCATTGGTTCTTCATGGATGATCATATCACGGCTCCATTTAGTTTGTATCTTCCTTGTCCTCTTGCCCCTGCACTCCAACAGCCTTGACGCGGACGCGACGCGGTACACGGATGATCACGCGTCACAGACAATGCGACAGATGTAATGCACTCGAATTCAAAGATGTTCAAGTTGCTATCAATGATATGTGACGAATGAGAAAGATATGAAGTCTTTTAGACGTGCAGTATATGCTATCACCGAGTCCAGTCTGCCGTACAGCCGCTGAGTTGCCTTTACCGCAGATCTTCACGCGCTGAACCGCCAATGATTAATCGTCATGCCGAGGGGTAACGTACTGCTCGTCAATCGCTGCTAGCAGATGCTGAACTAATTGAGATACCATCTAGGAGATGTAGACATCGACGGTGTGGTAGTCGAGCTTGAGAATGGTTCAAATTGTCCTTCCGCTATTTTTTAGGGGTTTAGCCTACTGACAAGGATACGCAGTTGCGCCCATACCGTTCAAACAGCGCCATACGAACATTGCGCCTCTAGTCGAACAAGTATCAAGTTATGCATATCAGCACGGCCTCCCAAATCCTCTCATATCGCGCATCATCACACTCACTATTCGTTGTAATAAAACAATTGACCAGGCCTCTCTGACAAGATTATTCAAGAATCTTTATCCGTGCGAACATGTCTCTCCCAGAATCATCACGAGGGTGGTTGGAAGTCTAGGGGCCAGCAAGACCAAACCTCCTCCTGCCATTCAGTATCTCCTCGCGCACTGGCTTGTCTCCGTCTACGAGGTTCTAGAGAGCCAGGCACATATCACCCGCTTTTACAGCGTTCTATTCGACTGTCTCGATTTACTGAGTATCCGACGTCCGATATGCCACTTACTTTGTTATCTAACCCGACGCAGACACGTCACTCCTGCACGGGTACGCATTCTGTGGGAACTGATCAGAAGTACGGCGGATGATGAAAAGGAGTTGTCTGAACTGTTGAGGGTGTTCAAGAGTTATTATCCGGACATTATCCTGGGAGATCTGAATATACCGCGCAGAAGAGCTGTGTTTAAACCCCTTAACTCGGAGTGGTTCGAACACACGCGGGAGTTGATGGCGAAGTACAACAGTGACAGCAGCGGAAATGCTAGATCGTCGGATTTGGCAAGGTCATACAAGGTCGATAGGGGCTCTCGGAAAAGAAGCAAGATTGAAGTAGTGATTCCAGTTCTAAAGACAGCATATGCTCAAAGAGCTGTACCATCATCTCGCGGCCTGAAAGATCTGAGAAGCGTCGAGGACTTCGTCTGGAATTTCGACAGGATTGAGCTCCCTTGTCAGGTTATCTCAATTCTCAGAGATCCGTCTGCAATGAGGTACTTACAGCTGGTCGAGAACGACACTGCTAGGCGACGCTTGGAGACGTGGCTTGAAGCTGCCTTTGATAACGGAATTGAGATTGTGCAGGATGCAGGTGGTCGGTTCTCTGATAACATCCTCGGACTCCTTGAAGCGGTGCTGGAGTTCGCGAGGTTTACTAAAGTGAGTTAATATCGCATACCTTGTCGGTTTCTCTCAATGATGTTGATTTGAGTACAGGCGTTGCCGAAATCAGCTCAGTCGTTTATAAAACGACTATCATCACTAGCCATCGAGGACAAAGACAGGGAAAGGATTTTCGAGTTGATGCCATATGTGGGGATCCAAAGCCAGGAACAACTATCTGATCTGACACAATTTGAGTCGTTCATCCGCAATGCCAACCCAAGACCAAGGGTGCACGTCATCAATTATCTCTCCTCTATCATCAGGTACTGGTCCTCTCTTATCCGTTCAGGCACGAAATCTCAATCCGAGCCACCACTTCTGCAACTTGTTGAAAAGACGGAAGGCCTCGTCTTCGCCATATCAGAGTCTTTCTCGGCAGCCTCTCCAGCAGACCGGACCCTACTTTCCCTTTCCATACTCCAATTCTATAGAACTCTTGCGGAAATTTACGCACACGCCCCGACAACCCCTGGCATCCGCCTCACGGTGCCTCCTGCTCCTCTGATATACCAGATCGCATTCACGCCTACGCTTACACATATCTCATCGCTCTCATCAATACTCTCAAGGTATAAGATATCCTTTGAAGGGTGCGTTGCGGCACACAAGCAAGGCAAGGGGATTGAAGGATTGCCCGAGCGATGGCCTGATCCGTACCCGACTGCAATGGTATCCCAATTCAACGGTTATGTAATGGATACATGCAACCTGCTCTGGCGGAATCGGGCACTTAACGATGACGACCCGAATGCAGTTGGTTGTAACATCCCGCGAGCTACGGTGGAGGAATATAAGAAATATTTGGAAGCGCTGAGTAGTGCGGGACAAGGAAGAAACCTAACAGGTGGAAGTGTATTCAGGTACCAGCTCTTTTCTTTGTTTTCATTGAGTTATAGCTCGATGATAAATGCGATCTCAGCGGCTTGCTCGAGAGAGGTGCTGAAGGAGGCGAGGACGAAAATTGGGAATGAAGATACTTCAATTCCAGACGCTTTCAAACAACCTGTGACACAGCGAAGTTTGTCTGCGCTGAAGGAGGACGAAGGGATTTCAATTGGATGGCAAGAGTATCGGTTGCGGGTGCTGGATTGGATGGATGAAAGAGGATGCAGCGGAGTTGGCGACCTAATGAGAAGCACGATGAAAGCGCTGCGGAAGTCATCATGATTATATTGGACAAGGGCTATCTACTGTGCAAATGGGAATGATAAAAAAGGTTACTATACGCAGATGATTGAATCTCGACTACCCGGAGCGGTATCAGAACTTGTTGGTAGTGTTCAAGTATACATCTTGAACACCACTGTCTTCTTCGATCTTGGCGATGAGCTCTCCAAGACTCTCGAGAGCCTCTCCTTCAAGCGTCGTCATTGTCTCCACCTTGGGATCCCAAAAGATATCTGACGATTCCAAAGTCAAGCCCGTCACCTCTGCAAATTTATCCCCAACAACCTTGGTCTCACTTGGCTCGGTATAGATTACCAGCTTTCCTTCCTCGTTGATGCTCAGATCCTCCGCACCGACATCAATTGCCTGCTCAAGATAATCGTCCACCGTTTTCCCTTCAGGCAAATCAAACTTGCAGAAGCCTTTCTTATCGAAAAGATAGGTCGTTGGCGTCACGTTCCCTCCGGCGTCCCTGATGAGAAATCGTATATCTTGGAGTAATCTCTGTTTCGACTCGGTCAGGCACTCAATTACGGCTGCGACGTTCCCGGGAAGCATTGCCTCCAGAGTGACTGATTCCAATGGCGCGCCGGATGTGTTTATGCCCTGGCCTCGCATAATGGCGGCTTCAATCGTTCCTTTGGACATTCCTGATCGTTTCGCGTTGGAGATACATAGTGCGAGGCGAGTATTTGCTTTTGGATCGGGTCCTCCTTCTACATAAAGGTGAAAGATACGGATTATGATGATCAGAACTACACTGTCCATATTCCTTGCCAAACTTGGTTCCATACTATCTTCCTTCATTCTCTTCTCCTTCTCCTTCTTCTCCTTCTCCTCTTCCTCCCAGTGAAATTGATGTGAATCACGTACGCTTTGAGGCCGCAATGATATCCTTGCTAATAGTCGACCGTTCTCTGCTCTTTGCCTTATCATTCTTCGCTTTATCATGTTTGATTGTAGACCATTTGCTGTGTCCCGAGTAAAAAGGCGTAGAGGTGCCGAAATAGCGACTGGCGATGCCGGTGCTGGTGCTGGTGCTGGTGCGCACGATAGAGATTGGAGCGAATTGACGGGTAGATGACGGAAATAAAAGTCTGAGTGATTGAGACGATGCCATGATGAATGCTGACTGCAAACGATTAGTTTACTAGTTCTTCACTAGTTCATCAATCGCTCTTCACTGAAGCTGTCTTAGTATCATACTGTCGATGATGTTGACATTGACAAGTCCTTCCCGTGGTTCTGGATGGCGCTGATACAAGATAAGGACGCCCTGAGCGGGTTGGCGGTCGAAGTCATTTCTGTGTACTACGGATCAACGATTTGCCCGCTTTAAAGAGGGACGAGACAACGACATGTTCCATCTTCATAGGTGAACAGTACATATTACGTGACAGACTGAGCTGTTCAATCATTTCTTGAACGTGATGCTTTTGACCTGGTGTCAAGTGTTGAAAGAATCGACCATCCTTCGTTCATCCGAGCTTCCCGCCCGGCTTCGTGTCTTTCAGACATGTCGGGTTTAGATGTCACTGGTAGCCCCAGTACTGGTGGTGTCAGGCCATCGTCAGCTCCAGTCCCAGCCTCGACTTCGGCTGCAGCTTCGTCGGCATTTCTTAGAGGGTTGGATGTCAAGAAGCTCCATAGTTTGCCTTCTGAACAGCAGGACCTCTATTTGTTGACTTACACGGCTGATTTATATCAGTATATCTCCTCGCTGGGGAAGGAGGAGCTTCAGGTGCAGCAAAAGGAGCTATGTCGGCAGCTCTTGAATTTTATACGCATATCGGTCCCGCCCCTCACCCGAGTCATTCGCGGTAATATTGGTCGCTGTTTTCAGTCAATCTTTACCAATGGGAACCGTGTCCCTCTCTTCGATACTGCCTCTGAGTTGATTGGACTCATCAATGCGAGCAACAAAGAGTTGGCTCAGACTACCAGGCTTGCAGCTGTTTCTGTCCTGGGTGACGTCTTTTATGCTGCAGGAGACGGCCTTGTGAGCCAGTCTAGCTTAAGCATCCATTCTTTGTTAAAGCTTTCAAAGAATGCGGGTCAACATACAGGTCTAAGAGCTTCAATTTATGTGACGTTGAGGAAGATTATTACTGGTATCCGCACCTCCATAGATGAGCAGGCAGCGAAGGATCTTTGGAAGAATGCTCGAAATGCTGCAGCCGGCGATAAATCTTCAAAAGTGCAGGTTGCTGCTTGTGACTGCCTCGAATGCATGATCAAGACAGTTTCCTACTTCGATAATAATACCGATTACGAAAATCTGAAGTCGACGCTTTGGAAGGTTATCGATACCCCTTGCAATAATGTTCGACATGCGGCCGCCTCTTGCCTTGCGTCCACCTTGGTAAAGGCATACGAGGCAGCACTTGTTGCTGAACCTGTTGTTGCTGCACCACCCAAAAAACTCAGCAAGAAGCTTAAAAGACAATCTACAATCATGGATGAGGAGCAGCCAACCTCGAGACCACAGTCGCCAATAGGGTTGGGTCGGAAACCGGAAGCAAAACTTGCTCTCGACCTCACTGATGCACTGAAGCAACTTTCCGCACAGTACTGCAAGTCATCTACGAGCAGTCGCTCAAGAGCAGGTATAGCCATCTGCTATAAGCTGTTCCTGAAGAATATCGGAAATAAAATTGTTGAATCGAACTATGCGCAGGTCGCTTCTCACTTATTCTCGGCTTTGATGAATCATCCTACCGTGACAATCAACAGGTATAGACTCCTCCTAACACGGAAATTTTGCAAAAGCATTCTTGAAGACACCGTTGGCCATGACATACTCCACGAAAGCAGCCAATTGAACGCCGCGAAATGGCTGATCAACTCCGTCCTCAAGGACTACCCGCAGGTCGTTCCCGAACGACCAGAGCCTAGCAAACATATGCTGACAGGGGCACTTAGTGCTCTTGACTCGCTCATTCAATCTCTGGGTTCCGCCATGTCATCTTTGGCTGAACCTTGCCTTGACGCTCTACTTCAAGTGTCGCAACACCCCAGCTATACAGTCCAGATATACGCAGCTCATTGTCTACGCTCCTTTGTGCTTGCCTGTCCGCAACAATTGCTTGTGTGTGTGACTATCTGCATGAATTCGCTGACACGCGAGTTGCAACAACTAGCCACTCCCCGTCATTCAACACGGAAATGTCTTGGCTATGCTTATACCCTTGCAGCAACGCTGAGCACCTCCCGCCTACAGCCTCTGTACGGTTCAGTAGATATATATGCCCAGGTCTTCAACAAAGCCACGCACTTGCTAAAGGAAAGCAGCACGTCCGAGCTTAGGATTGCTAGCACACAGATTCAAGTCGCCTTCGTGCTGATCGGTGGGCTGATGCCGTTAGGTTCAAGCTTCACTAAAATCCACCTAAGTCAGCTATTCAAGATATGGAAGAACGCGCTTCCATTGCCGACGCCTAAAGATGTCAAGCGTGGGCCTCTGGAACTCAGTTTCCTCACGCATGTCCGCGAATGCGCTCTGACGTCAATTTTTGCGTTTCTGAAATTCAACGGTAACTCGTTGACATCTGATGGTTCAAAGCATATCGCTACAATGTTGCATAATTCCGCAGTCTTTTTGGAATACCTTCCAAAAACGAAGCCAACTGACGATATCACTCAGCGACTAATGCCCTCTGTCCAGTTAAGAGATTTAGTAACAATGGTCAAACGCCGTTTGCTTCAGTGTTTTGCTCACCTTATTACACTTGAGCATGGAAATCAATCCGGCGTCCTCTCATTGTCGAACGTTCTGGGCCTGGCAGTTTCCTGCTTTGCAGACCCAGACATGGCCTCTTCTAAATCGCTAGATTCTACCATAGCCGGGATGACAGCTCGATTCGACAATCTATGGGATATGGAAGACAATTTCGGCTTCGGTGTCACAAGTTCGGCCCATGAGTTCTCTACGCATAACATCTCTGGCAGAGCAGGATTTACGCTCTCTAGATCTGAAGCTAACAGTAGAGCGCAAGAGATCGATGACTCCCTGCATTCACCTGTTTGTCAGGCGAGGGAACACGATTCCGTGTGGCTCTATGCCCAATCAGGGGACGAGAGCCTCTCCATGCCGGATCCTCCTTCGACCGGCGTGGTGAATGCTGCAATTGAGCTGTTTTCTGTCTCGTTACCATTGCAACACCCGAAAATCCAAGAGAGTACGATTGAACAGATCGCCGCGTTGTTATCTGCTCATAGTCTGAACAGGAATCCTGGGAGAAAGGCAGCAATGACTGTCAATATTGCAGTCACGCTGCTATATTCTCTGCGTGTAGCTGTCAACCAGTCAGCTGCAGCTACGGGAGGCAATTATAAAAACCTGGCCGCGCAGAAGATTATGCAGGAGCTCCTCTCAGGGTTCATCAAGAGTGCGGACCCAATCGTCCGGTCTATCGCAGCCGAAGGTTTAGGTCGCCTGTGCAATGTTGCTGGCAACTCACTCACAAACACTCAGATGACATCACTCGTTGACACAATCGTTGAAAATCGTGATCCCAACGTCCGTGCTGGTTGTGCTTTAGCGCTCGGCTGCGTCCATTCTCAGGTGGGAGCGATGGCAGCGTCGCTTCATCTCAAGACTACTATTGGCGTGCTCATGTCTCTTTGCAATGATCAGCATCCCGTCGTTCATTTTTGGGCTCTCGAGGGATTGGTGCGCGTTGCGGAATCGGCAGGGCTGACGTTCTCCGCCTACGTCTCCAGTTGCTTAGGCATGCTCGCTCGATTATATGTTTCGGATTCTCATAATGATATGTCTGCTTCCCTGGCGACGTCGAACTTGGAACACACATTTCCTACGGCAGTGGTCATCGGTCGTTGCGTTGATTCTCTTATCAACGTTCTGGGTCCGGATCTACGCGACTTGTCGAAAGCCCGCGAGCTCATTTTCACCCTCGTGAAAGAGTTTCAGCTTGAAGAGTCTGATGAGCTGGTGGCTATTAGCTCTAAATGTCTCGACCACTTGGCACTCTACGCCCGTGGTCAGATTGACTTCAAATACTACGTCGATTGGCTTCAAAAGGCATTGACGTCAAAAAGCAGCGCTATGAGGTCATCTGCTATCGAAGGATTAAACAATATAATGGAAAGTGAAGCTGAGTTGTTCGTGCAGACTGCATCTCCAACATTTGAGGAGGAGATCTGGCTTGCTCTTGACGACGCACCAGGGACCCGCACCATCGAGAATATTATCTTTAATTGGCTTCAACAAACAGGCCTCTCTGAAACAAGAATTTGGGTCCAACGCTTCCAAAGAGTTCTGTCAATGACACGGATTAAGGACGATGAGGCTGCTGCACCCGCAGCAGCGCAAGATGCTAATGAAGCTCCTGACGAAGAAGTGGAGGGGTTTGCAACGGCAATAGCCGGTAGCGACAGGCGGCCTTCGATAGATGCTCATCTTCCTACCCAGGAGTTGCTTAAGTGGCAGACCCGAAACTTCGTCATGGTCTGTTTGAATGAGTTATTGAGTATGGTCAACAAAGAGATGAGCCCGGATGAGACTGTGCCGTCTGAGCAGGCTTTGCAGGAGTCTATCGGCGATGTCATTAAGACGGCTTTTTCTGCTTCGACATCCAATATCATTGAGTTACGCGTATGGGGTTTGAAGATTATAGATCAAATTCTGAAGGTGAGTTCTATCATTGAGGAAAAACAACGCTCCTGCACCCAGGAAGTAGAATGCTAAAGGCGTTCACAGATGTTCGGCAAAACACCAGACCCCGACTTTGCCGAAGCTTCGTTGCTCGAGCAGTATCAAGCCCAGATTGGGTCCGCCTTGACCCCTGCATTCGCCGCAGACTCATCCCCGGAACTTGCCACTGAAGCGATAAATGTCTGCAGTACCTTCGTCAGCGCAGGCATTGTCACGAATATTGATAGAATGGGTAGAATATTTAAATTGCTTGTGACGGGGCTAAAAGATTTCTCGAAGAGATCAGATATCAACGAGATCGGTGATTTCAGGGGCTTGAATTCAAACGCTCGTGTCATGATCAAGCTTGCTCTCTACTCTGCTTGGGCAAGGCTGCAGATCATGAGTAACGAGCAGGCATACCTGGTGGATATTGTAAAACCTTATAGTGCAATGTTGACACCGTTGTGGCTTTCATCTCTTCAGGAATACGCTCGTTTGCGATTTGAGCCGGAGATCTCGACTCTCGGGACAGGCCCATTTTCTGACGATCTTGACGATGTCTATGCTGCCTTAAACCGAGAAACGCTCTTAAAGGTTTGCACCACTTCATGGATCAATATACGAACACCAATGCTGACCTACACATAGTTTTATCAAGATTCATGGTTATACCTCGTTGACGCCATTGCAAGTCTAGTCGAAAAAGACAGCGGATTTGTATTCGACGCACTCGACGGCAAGACCGACGCATCGCAAACAGATCCAGATAGTACTTCGCTGACAACTGCCAATGGCAAGGACGGTAAACGAATCAATTACCGTGATGAGCCTGTTGCATTCTTCTTCATCCTTTTCGGCCTGATATTCGAGGCTCTGGTTGACCAGCAGGCACCATCCTCGCAGAAAACGGAAATTCTTCAAGTCCTGCAGAAGATTTGGCATCCCGCTGTTGCCGGGAATGCCATTTTCCAGGACGCTGCGTTTTCAGAAACAATGGATACGCTAGATAGGTTGGTGATGACTGAAGGTGTCAGCATCCAATGGGTTATTGTCGAGATAGCCCGCAACCTGTCTCTCCAACATCCCTCGGCCTCCAGGGGTGACGCAGCCAGCGAGAAGCTAAGCGATGATATTGAGCAACTCTTCGAGCTAATCAGAACGATCATACTCGTGCTTGCAGGAGTACTTCCAAATCTGGGCGAAACATCCATATCTCGATTTTCCGCCTTGGAAGAAACCTCTAGGCTAGTTCATTTTTCACTTTCGTCTCTAATTGATGTCGTCGAGGTGTTTCCGTCAATCATCCGCTCTGACCTACGCGCATGCGTGCTTTACATCTTTATGGTTCTTTTACGCAATGGACCATGCCAGGCTGAAGTGGTACCACGATCATTGCCAATATTGCGCCAATTCCTTCAGGGTATGATACGACGGACCGATTTCAGTAATCAGTTCGATCTGCGTACTTCGTCGTTGCAAATCCGCGGCTGTTTGAAGAGTTTGCTGTCGATATTGGAGGTAGCCCAGCGTCGAGAGAGCGAGTACTCTCTACCCTGTGCAAAAAATGCACTACTAGCCGTGACGATTGTCCTTTCAACTGGTCATAGCGTCATACCGCCGCAAGACAGTATTATTGAGCAAGTTCTTGATCAATACATAGAGTGCCTGGAGGATGTTGGTCTTTCAAACATTGTCGCTGGATGTTTGCGTACCTTGCTCCTTGGCACAAATTCTCCTTCGCCTGCAAATGACGTTATCGGTCGATACTTGTTGCCCAGACTTCTAGCTTTCACGTCCAGTCTACCGTTTAGCAGTCACAAAGAACCATTGAACGACCCGGAAAATAGCAAACCAATTATTGCAAAAGCTCTCGTGTCGTACGTCACTTCATTGGCATCCTCACCAGAGGCCGCCAACGCTGCAATTTCCTTGATTATCCCAGCACTTATCAAGCGTGCACGAAACGAAGGCGAAAGTGCGTATGAAGAGACGGCGTCACACATTCTAGAGATAGCAGCAGCTCATCCCACAGCGTTCCGCGCTCTGGTTGCTCGAATGTCGACACGATTAAGCTCGTTCCTTGAGGAGATAATTCGAAGCAGGGTTGAGAAATCTAATCAGAAGAAGGACGATACGCAGGAACAGAGCAAACCCAGCATCACATTGCGGATAGATTTCTAAGGAGATGGGAAACGATGTAATGACGTTGTAGATATTAATGACACAGACATGAGAGGGTGATGCATAAAACCAGGAGTGGCTTCCCTTCAATTTGCTTACTCAATAAGACTCATGAATGCACGATATACAATAGCCATCACTAAAGCTCATATTCTTGTATGCTCAATTATGGGATTTATTTTGACCCTGTCCTGGAGACAGTGGCCGAGCCGATGAGCGCGTTTCGTTAATTGTGATCAGATTATCCAATGGGTTCTGAAAAGACGACCTCCGGTGCATCAGCGGTGTCAGTCTTGACAGCAGTTTCAGCGGCCTCCACATAAAGCTTAGCCTTTTCTTTCTTCTTTTCCCTCTGGGCGTTCTTATACGAATGATATCTGAGTGCAATGATACTCATGACTTTGCGGAGTGATGGGTTAGCAGGTTGGTCCCATATTACACCGCTAGAAAATGCACAAGGTAAATGACTCACAAGCGCTGATTCCAATAGCCAATGCAGCTCTTCTAGTCAATATCCACCGCAAACCTTCAACCTCACTCTTCCCATCACTGTTCAGCGACACCGTGATTTGATAATTGAGTTCTTGAATAGCAGTGTCAATTGACCTCTGAGCTTCTCTCGTGGAGATCTTTTGATTGTTGAACATCTCCTTCAAATCATCCTTCAATCCCGAAAAATCCTGATTCAACCTCTGAGTAAGAATATCTAATTCGTGCTGCAATTGAGCACGACGAGTTCGTTGGGACTCAATTTCGGAGGCCCTAGCTACCATAATGTTATTTCGAAGCTCCTCGCTAGCGGCTTTGAAGAGGTAGGAATCATTCTCAATTTGTGATTTTGACATGAGTTCGTTCTTTGCGCTTTTTAAATTATCACCAAGGGCGCCACGAATACCCTTCATGATGTATATGGATTGTTCCTCCGTGAATCCACCTTTCTGTAACTCCTTCACGAGGCCGTATGTGTCGAAGTGGTGAATATACTCGTCAGAAGAAGCTTCGTCTTCAGACCAGTCATTCCCTTGTGTCCTTTCAGGCGGTTTGCACGGTTCAGCAGAGGAATCCGTCGCAGCAGCTGTTGGTTCAGGTATCTTGAACATTGTCTCAAGGGGATCGCCGTCTTTATCACTCTTATTCTTCTTCTTCGCAATGTTCGTAAGGTGGTCGCCGTCGTTCATCTCATCGGAAGTCATCTCATCATTGCCTGACTGCTTCTGCTTGCTTGAATCTTGCCCAAGTTCTCCAAAAGGCGGCTTTGTTGGCTTCAGCTCATCGGTCTTAATCTTCTCCTTCTGTCGAAGGGCATCTTTATCCTTATGCTCGCCGTCCTTCTTTGCAGACTCAGACAGGTCCACGCCTGCAGCAGGACCATATCGTCTCTCATATCTCTTCACAACTAACGCCGGACTGGTATGCAGTCGTCGCCTATCCAGCGGGAATATCACATCCCTTCTCATTCGCGTTCCATCAATCGTCGATCTGGACAATTTCAAGACAGTCTGCTCTCCTCCTGGCCTTCCCACCACGGCCATCATCACCATGCGGAAAAGTCCCGGGGTCGCCATACTCCATTGATGATGATGATGACGACGACGACGACGACGACGACGACGACGGCGAATTGATTCCCCAGCTTAGACTATCGGTTGTAACTCAGCATACCGGGAGAATAGGAGGAGATGATTCCTCAGATCGTATGAAATGCCATAGTAATCGTGCACCGTGCCTGTTCTGGGCTAAATATATGGTAACTGAGCGCGGTTTGTTGGTGGAGGAAATTTTTGAGGTACGCATATACGTACTACAGTCACGAAGATATACGGGGTTCCACCGTGATAGCTGCCGAGGAGTTATTTGTAACATTTGTCTATTTACAGAAGAAAAGACAGATCATCAAGACTCAGCAAGATGTCATTGTACTATGATTGAGATGAGATGTACTCTAATCAAACGGTATAGGTCTCAGTCCACCGCGACCGCCCTTTTTGCGCAATTCTTCCCCAGCTGCCAGAGCACTGGGCACTTTGATACCGCAGCAATCACCCCAGAAATCAATCCCTTTAGATTTATGCGCATGTCCATGTGGGCCAAGTGCATGTGGACCATGTCCACAGTGTGCGTGATGATGTTCTTCTTCTTCTTGTTGGTCATCTCCTGTTCTTATACTCATTGATGGATCTGCTGAAACCAGACTACCAAACAGGAAATGCTGCATGATGGGTAACTTGCCCAGAACCTCTCTGAGGAACATCTTCCTCATACCCGTCTCAATCTTCTGCCAGCTCTTGGCGCTGGAGATGTCGTCTAGCATAGGACTATGCCAGCGTAATCCCTTGACGGTTTTAACGCTGTCAACCCATCGGACTTGTTCTAGGTATAGCCACTCATGGCTTTCTTCATCGAGTATGACTTCATTGTGAATAGCCATGGGAGTGATGTACTCATGTCCCACCAGTTGTGAAGCACCGAAGAGGAAAGGCAAGAACTGG
>JAGYHZ010000161.1:0-15509 GCA_024244195.1 Ascosphaera aggregata | reverse complement strand
GGAGTCAAAATTGACGTCTCGAATTTAGTCCCAACTACCAAATTTGAGGCTTGCAATCCAGAACTTCAGAACGAGATAGAGAAGATCGACAATATGATTCAAAATCAGATGAAGATGTGCCACGAAGTATCAGATTTACTTCCCTCGATTATTTCACAAGGGGGTCCCATACCTCACGATGTCGAGTTTGTCGAGAATAAGCTGGAAACCTTGCAAGAAGCACTAGAGCTCGACGCGGCGGGCATTGAGGCATGTCGAACAACTGTCGAAACTGATGCCGCAGAGGCAAAACTCGCATTCCGCACAATTGATACGCTCCTTTTACCGCTACAGTATCAACCAACACCAGGCGAACGATGGTGGTCATCGACCGGTAGTTCTCAAGCCAGACCCGGACATTCCCTTCGCTCCGCTCTTGGCGCACGGCATACCCTTCTCGCATTGCCCAAGGATGCTGAGGAAGATCCTAGTGAGCAAAATAGTGCTATGCCTGCGAACCTCGTGGAGTACGTCTCCCGTAGGGCCGAGACTATGGCGCAATCGGCCGATTGGTTTAAGACCCGACTTACAGATGTTGAACTACACATTCGTGATCTTGAGGTCTCCTTGACTCATCAATTGAATGATGCAGTAGCCCGAAGCAGAGGTGGTAGAGATGTGGCAGCGATGGGATACGATCCTGCCCAAAGCCAGGTTGCGGAGTTAGCTGGAGCATTGGAGGACATTGAGCGTGCTATTCTGAGTGTTGCGGGCAGAGTTGGCGAGACTAAGGATCAGGTCAACGAAATTAGCCTGGGACCGGTCGGCGTGTCGCTTTGGTAGGCGAGGAACAGTATCGAGCATTGGATGATCTCTTCTGATACGGAAATCTGCATGTGGTACCAATTACATCTTGAGCAGACGACACAGTACATATATCCCTCAACTGATATAGTAGTCTTTCATAATCGCCCATCATCAAAGTGGCCTTTGAGCATCCACCAGTGCTGCCCAACTTCTTACCTGCCTTTCCAGTGCATTGTTAGCCTATTGGATCTTCAACGTTTCGGCACAGCCACCGATTCACCTTCCCCTTTCCACTTGCCATTGTGACATCCATCCCTTCGAACTCTACATCTTTGCAAGGTGCTATAGCACTGCACTGGGAAGCCAACGATGACGTCCTTTCTCAGTGTCCCGGTGATATTATCGAACTAGCTACCCCTGATTTGGAAATTGCTGGATGTACAATTGGCGAGCTTCTGTCGTAAGTTGTACACCGAGAGATTATGAAGGGTGTCAGTGCTACGCTCTGCAAATGGAGGTTCGCAAAGTGGTTGTTCGAGGCACCTGTTCCAGCGCCTCGTTAGCGTACGTCCTCAAGGGAACTGCACATCAGGGAGGCACTTCGTCCCAAACCACCGTCACCACCATTCAGCGGATAGTTCACAGACCACCCTATCCATGTCTCGAAGTAGACCGCATGCGTTGTTCCGGAAAAGGTGACATTGTCGACCCTCAATTCCTATACGACCCCGATCTGATCTTAGTACTGTCCAATACATCCAATTGTGATGCCCAATACCTGATAGAAGCCTGAATTGGTTATGATGATATCAGTGGACTTTGCCTTCATGCTGATGCTAACCATCGCCATTGATAACGCTTCAATTGTTGGAAGTGATGTTTGAGAAAGATATAGTGTCGGCTCCATCCGTATTCGCTGGGAACTACTCGTCAGCATGATGATATCTGCACCTGATTCAGCTAGTATCAGCAAAGTTACAAGAATGCTGGGCGCTCTCGTCCAGATTGTTGACATAGATAATATCAAACATGGTATCAATGGAATGAATCACGGAAAGTGTCCACATCTGGCTCCTCAGAAAACAACCCTGAATAGCAACCCCTCGAGAACCTTTCACGGTCAGGGCATGAGGACGCCTCGGATAGATTGAGCCTAAGTGTCGATCATACCAGGTCCAGCCACTGTCATCAATGGTACCATATCCATAGCCATTGAGATGGGTATCTCTGCCGGAAATGATCCATGCTGTTAATTGGTTTTGGTAACCAACATCGAGCGAGTTTTCGAGCCGGTATGGTACATTGATGGGCAACTGATGTGATAGCAATGTGCCTTAATGTTCGGCAGCGAGTCATTAATTTTCAATTCACCAACGTGTGCCCTTCAAATCCACTTCGATATCATCGAGGCCGGTGTTGTCCATGACAGAGTTGACGTGGTACGTAGCGTCGTCGAACACGGCTCTTCCAACATCAGTGCAGTTTTCAAATGCTTTAACGATGGTCGGTGCACCATCCACACTGGACGAGCTCCAGGTCTGACATGGCAGGCTGATCGTGCTATAACTGCAGCCGCAAGTGAAAGCTGAATGAGGAGATTTGACAACATGTTCTTACTGTTACCGTGGCACATTCATGCACCTCTCACACTGAACTTCAGGGGTAATCATCGCAGATCCTTCTGACCAGGTATAAGTAACCCCTGCGCAACAGACCGTGGCTTCGCCTCTCACGGAGAAATATTCAAGTGCGGTTTTCCAAGTCGTTGACTCAAGAACGTTGCGATACGGGGATGGGGCATTGTTCACGAGGCCAGTCATGCTCGTGTGCATGAGCGTCTGCAATCTCTCCCAAGTGGACTATGAGCCCATGTGACGAGCCTGGGCTACCTAGAAAAGCACATTACGGTTTCTGATGCGCGTGCGATGCCAAATTGTGCTTCGAGCATCTGAAGTGACATGCCGGTTCAACTGATGGCAGCGGCCTGCTCGGTGAGCCCGTCCCTCGCTGCTCTGCTGGTGACAATGACAGAACATCGCCGAGCTCAAGCGGAGGTGGGGCCGTCTGCGTTGAATTCGTTCTACACGGCGAAGCCACCCCCATGGGCGCGATCTTTGTGCTGATTGAGCCCGTGATTGATAGGTTCGTTAGCTGTGAATCAGGTAGCAGGTTTCGTTTTTCGAACTTATAGTATCTATGGATCAATGTTATGGCCGTCAGTGACCTTTCAGACCGGCGTTACTGTAGCGGGAAAGCGATTGATTCGTACTTCAAATGGTAAGTTAGAACGCCATAGTTGATGGAAGGTGAACATCTATTGAAGTTGGTGGGACCAGTCTGAATTTGCCAAATATGTCCCCTCGCACCATTGAATACGTTCGACGCCATGTTCATCCGAGGTGATAGCGAAAAGGCGTGGTAATAATTAGCAGCTCTTTGGCATTTCGGCATGGGTTGGTGTCTGGCTTTACATCTGCTGGTTTAATCAGTCATTCAATATAGGTGTCTCGACACTGCTTTCTCGCTTCAGACAGCGTTCTCCAGGTCGATCTCTTCAGATATATCCATCTCCCTGCCGCATCGTCTGAAGATGTGGGCGCTTCAATCTATCAGCCTCTCTGGAGCATCGCTTTCTCACTAGGACAAGCTGAGGATGCCTCCAACAGCGGGATCATGAAAACATTCAGCAGAGTGATAAGGGTAGGTCAACCGCTGCGTCTGAAGCTGCCTGATGACTTCGGCTCTGCTAAGTCAGATTAGATGTCCTCTGAAGCAGAGAACGATCGCAAATATGAAGTTTCCGAATCCTTGCTAGTTCAAGTGTGTCGATAAATGTAGCGGTTGATGCACGATGGATGAGTCCCTGACGACGGCTACGGTGACCTATGTGAAGAAGGGAGTCCCACCACGAATCTCGCAAGAGATGCTTAAGAGTTGCAAGAAACCAGAACGGACAATCCCGGTCCCATTGGCATTGGCATAGCACGGTACCAATTGCTGCTGCACGTTTAAGAGGCCGAAGAGCACACCATCGACCAATTGTCTCCGACCATCCTGCGCTTACCAAAATACCGTGTGCTGCCTCCCATGTATTACGAGTCTTTGCCCCCTGAATTGCACAGTATGGTGATGGCTGTCGATGATGCCATCTTGCACCATTCCGATGCCATCAGAGGAGGTTTATGCCGGAGTAGAGACCACCCATGTCGTCCGTGCTATCACTGTCTGCAAGCCGGGTTGGAGTAGACAGCATTCCGAGTCATCTCAGCTTGTCTTCGAGTCGTCCTGTTGCACTCATTGCCCCAATCGCGCGATATCAACGGATGCTGAAATTCATGAAATATGTTCATTTCATTGCACCTGGCACTTCTTTGATTAGGCATGAGAGTGCCCGATCTGTCAACTCCCTGTGCCATTGAAGAAACCCCATCAAATTCAGATATCACATCGCATCGGGTATTCACGTCATGCTTTCGGTCCGCTCGACCATGAGCAATGTCCCAATCATTCATGACCAGGTATGACTAACCAGGAGAATGCAGTGTTTCGCAGTCATGCGTACATACGACACTCTGGGCATCTTGTGCACGACAATTCCGACAATGTTTTGAGAATGGCGCAAGACCCTAGGGCTGTTGTCCCAACTTGATCCCACCGAGGATCACACGGTTGAGGGTAAGTGAGACCTATTTGATCCCATACTAGATCGTCATTTAAGGAGAGTCAAGTATATATAGAAAAGTTCCGGTCGTCTGAGGAAAGTTGATATTCACAACAATCGGGTTAGCACCTTGTTCTCAAATATAACTCTGTAATCGCCAGCTTATCGTTTCATAGCCGTCACAATGGCTACGTCGACCATTGCAATTGAGCAATCCTCAAATATTTCTCTCCCCATTCAAATCAAAGACACTGTCGTTGATATTGAAGAGAGAAAGCCGAATAAGTTCAACTACATTCCTGGCTGGGTAGAACCATTGGACCACACCGATTACGCCTACGAAGACTTTCTGCCTTCGCATCCTGATGTCAAATGGTCCTCATTGACCGAAGTGCCATATGAGGAAAAAGGCCTACTAGGTGATCCCGGTTTCAAGAATTTGCTTGCAGATGCTACAGATGTTTTTGACATCACACCACGCACCGGCACTGAAATCCTTGGTGTTAATCTTGCAAAGTTGACGGATGACCAAAAAAATGATCTTGCCAGACTTCTGGCAACCAGGGGGGTAGTGTTCTTCAGAGATCAGAAAGATTTTGGCATACAAGAACAAAGAGCCTTGGGACAGCATTTCGGTCTTCTACATAAGGTACGGTACGGGTTATATTAGTTCATGGTTCATCATATGCACCGTCCCTCTAACAAGCCTTTGCAGCACGCTACGACCGCCCTCCCTCGAGCCCCTGGGAATGAAGATGTTCACGTTGTCTATGCCCCTGACAACGGCAGTGATCAACGTGCTTTTTTCACACCCCAAAAGCCATGGCATAGCGACGTGACTTATGAGCTCCAACCTCCTTCGTACACTTCCTTAAAGCTTCTCACTGGCCCTCCGAGGGGCGGTGGCGGAGACACTATATGGTCGTCTGGCTATGCTGCTTACGACGCCTTGTCTGCTCCTATGCAAACATACCTGAAATCGCTGACAGCACTTCATTCAGCAGAGGAGCAAGCCCAGGGTGCCCGTGATGCAGGCCGTCCTGTGAGACGAGAGCCAGTCACGACAGAACACCCACTCGTGAGGACCAACCCTGTAACCGGCTGGAATGCGGTATTTTTCAATCCGGGCTTCGTCACGAAAATCGTTGGCGTTCCGAAACTTGAGAGCGATAAAATCATCGAATATCTCACGACGATTGTGACACAAGTGCCGGAGATGCAAGCAAGGTTCAGATGGAATATCAATGATGTTGCTTTTTGGGATAACCGCGTCTGCGTATGTGATGTTCCGATCGACATCATTGAAATCTGCCCGGAAGTCCGCTAATCTGAATATCATGTCTACAGATTCATACTGCCACATACGGCTTTTCTCCGCACCGTCGACACGCAATTCGCATCACTCCCGTTGGGGAGCGTCCATATTTAGATCCCAACGGTGTTTCCCAAGAGGATGTTTATATTAGAGCCCACGGGTTGGATCCAGTTGATAAGAATGGCGCTGGCAAGTCAAGCTACAATGACTAGCTGAATGACATACCGCGATTCATTCCCACTTCTAGTTGCGCGAGTGTAAAGCGCAAGGGACTGTAACTTAGCAGATGATCATACCTGTCCAATTCGATTGATACCCGTTTACACCTAGTGGGCAAAAATAATCAAAGAGGAATCGAACCCCAGCTACTCGTCTGTCACCATATATATAGGTGCCAAGATAGCACGCGACTGACCTGTGTCTTGCGTGGCTTGTTATGACCCACAACCTGAGGTTGATTGACTCCGCCCAAACGGCTGCTAGGTGACGCTTATTCCATGTGAAGTTTTGCCTTCATTTATTGGTCAACATGTACTACGCGGCATATATTCGACAGCTTGATGTCACGTACCAGATCGTGGAATGCTTCAGGATCTGGTTCATATTGAGTACTTTCAATCAACGACGGCTCAAAACTGCTAAGATATTTGCCTTTTTAGATATGTACAATAAGTATGGCTTTCTGCCCTTGAAAGTGATTGAAGAGATTCTAATCTGCGTACACACGCTCAATCCGATATTTGCTAAATTCTCTCGTCGGAAGCCGCTTCTCGAACATAATGTCAAGCTCAGCAAAGGTCCGTCCCTTGGTCTCGGTCAACCTGAACCATCCCCATATCAGGGTCAAAACAGCGAAAGCCAGCCAAAATAACCCGGTCTTCCCTTTCCAATTCCATTCTCCGGGACTCATCATGTATTGCTCGAGAATGGAAGATGGGATGGTAGCCAGGTAGTACGAAAGCCTGCCGATGCAAATGGTTTTTGAGCGTAATCGTGTTGAGCCAACCTCTGCAGGTATTGTCCAGCCGACAGGACCGACTGAGAGAGAAAAGCACGAAAGCCAGATGATCGAAAATGTAGCTTCTATCCATTTTGCGTTTGGAGTGGTATCTTCGTGAGTTGCTATTCCTCCAATTATGGCCAGGCAGATGGACATGGCCGCGAGGCCCGTCAAATATATTGTCCTCCGGCCATACAGCCTCATGAGAAACCACGAGCAGATGGTACCAATGAAGGTAACAGCGGTGCCAACAAGCCCCATGGAGTAGGCTTGGTTTGAGTTCATGCCTGCCTGCTTAAGGAAGTACGAGCTATTATATGCGAATGGACTTCCGCTTGTCACTTGTCCGACAAAGGCGAGGCATGCAATCTCGGTTCGTCGAAGATTGATGCCCTTGTAGCAATCAGCATATGAGCTGCCTGCCTCTGCTTCAGCTTCGATCTCATCGGTCTGGATCATCATTGCGACCATCTGCTTGGTTTTTTCTCTTTGTTTTCCTGCGGTCAGGCGCCTCAGAATTTTTTCGCATTCAGCATATTTTCCCTGCCTCACTAACCACCAAGGTGATTCGGGCATCCATATTGCAACCACAAGCAAGGGAACAGGGATCATCCATTGGAGGGCATATGGAATTCGATATGACCACTGATCATCCCGAGCCAGAAAACCCTCCAAGGCACCCAATGATATAAATTGACCGGCGGCGAAACACACGTTTGTGTACGAGGCAATATAAGGACGGAACGCCAGCGGGCTTAGCTCGACAGAATACGCTGGGGATAATGTTGCGAAGACACCCCATTCGACGCTAATATGGATGTCAGCGATGCGTTCGCACATCAGTCCTGGAAGATGAAGACCATATACCCCATGAGAAGCTGACCTGCCAACTGTCCTCCGAGGGTCTTTGCAAAGAATGTGACAAAAACGAAGGCGTTCATGAATATAAGACCGATGATGAAGCATGTCTTATATCCGAGATGCTTCACCATGACCCCATTTATAAGGACGCCGAAAACAGCACCAATCATACCGGCAGATGAGAGGGCAGATTGCCACGCCCCTGGTATTACATACTGTCCATTTTGATACTTACCGAAATCCCTCGCATAAGGGTCATATCCGAAGAAATTGTTGATCAGGTTCTGACTGTATCCTTCCATGATAATCGACAAGGAGACAATCAGCGACCAGATCAAGGCATACCGATAATCAAGTATAGCTTGCTTGACAGTGGTCTGGTGCTCGGCATCGTTTGCTGCTTGGGCATCTTCCGTGAGAGCTAACCACTTTGCTCTCTTTTTTTGAGAACTGGTTGCGATTTCAACATCCTCAAAGTGCGAAGCAGTATCGGACGCATCATTGCTCGATATTTGAACTTCAACGTGAGAACTAGACGGACCAGCCTCCTTATTGATATTCGTCATTGGTCTGCTGCCCCTGACTTACGAAGAAATTCTACCGATGCTGAACAAGCAAACAACAATTGATTTTGATGATGGGATGAGATGAGATGAGATGTCGGACACTGAATGAAGCTGATTCATGAAAGGGAAAGGCATGCCGCGCGCGAGTTCTGACTCTTACTTTATACTCTTGTACGGGCTTTTGACTCGCCTCCGATGCTCGAAAATCAACCCATCTTTGGAAGACAAACCAAATCATAGGGTATGACAAACTAGACTAACTTGTCATTCAAGTAACCAATTCATGCAACCCCCAACCCCCTCCCCGAAAACCGCTCATTGGCAGTTCTATTACCTGCGACGTTCCTGGGCAGAGCAACCTGGTCCTCATTTGCAATTTCGGTATGGCATCACTTTGAAGCAGCTCCGCCGTATTTTGCACCATCTTAACTGTGGGCAATCACTAGGACGAAATCCCGTACGAAGGAGATTTTGGAAGGTGCCACCAAGCTGTTCCTCGCAGCACCAGCCGGCAATGACTTGGTGCATTGAGGAACAATAGCTGCTATACATTTCCAGCGTTCTCGTGGCAGTCAGAATGACGGGAAGGAGATGGACAACCTCGTCAAGATCGATCTTTCTCTATGGGGTCACACCATCGGCAACCTCTCGGTATTCCTGGATCTGCCCCTTCGCTGCATGGCAGAATTCCGCTCAAGACGGAGGCGGGGTTACAGGGAATGCCGTAAGCAGACCGGTATTCCGAATAAGTGCAGACGCCACAGCGACCCCAATTGGTTACCGCCTGCACACAATGGCCAGCACCCCTGAATGTAGGTGACAGGGGTCTCGAATTGGGGAGGGACTTACGCCCTTGCTTCTTGAAGCAACAGAAAGGGATAGCGCAACCAGCTCTGCGCCAGACGAAGGAGCACGGATAATGGAGAAGATGCATGTGAGTCAAACGGTATGCATGCTAAGAAATTGCGAAAGGGTAGAACTATCATACCCGAGAAGATACTAGAGGGTTTCGGAAAGGGAAGGGAAGATATCTTCCAAGGCCAGATGGGGATAATTGAAAGCAGAGAATCTAGAAATAAGCCGCAGAGAGTGGCGGAATATAGAACACCATCAAAAGCATGCATGGACAGAATGGGACAATGCCAATGGAGAAAGACGTTCGGGAAAGAAAAGAGAAATAGGAATCATGCAAATCATCTCAAATCATTGAAAGGTCTGTGCATACCAGTGCTGCAGGTCCATACTCGGCGACACACTCGGCGGCATGTCCTGAGCGATGGACTGATCAGCAAGAGCATGAACCGTACTTTGAGCGGGTTGAGATTGGTATTGATGTTCTGGAGCCAGTCCATACGACATCGAAGTAATATTTGGAGTTGGCGTGGAGGCATATTTCTCGGACATATCGAGGTTATACTCCAGAATGAATCTCAACATCCACTTGTCCATACGAAACGTGCCTTCTATAGACGACTGACACGCGTTATGGAACTTCTTGAGACGGGCGAGTGATAGATCCAGCGCTTTCCAGTAACGCTGCAGCATGACTAAAATTTCAAAGTTCCGAGCCAGACGCTCACGAGCAAGAGTTATTCTTTCCTCATCGCGTGAAAAGAGGAGTAAGTGGATGTAGACAGTGGTGGTGACGACAAGCATATGTCCTATCATGACATATAAAACCTCACAACCGGGAATAGTATAACAAGTATAGAGCAGGTCGCAAAACGCGACAGCATGCTTAGTGCATTGCTCTGCATAATAGCGTGCCTGCAGACTTTCTGGCGTAGTCGGCCCATCTTGTGTCGTAACGCCTTCAGCGAGGAATTGGTAGAAAAGGATCTCATGGTAGTAATGGTAGGCAAGATGCAGGGAAACGAACTCAGGACCTAAAGACAGTGCAGCATGACGCTCCATATTGGCCCGAGTCTCGCGAAGATTTGGTGGCAGAGAATCTTGCCATCTCTGAAACTTTCTAAAGACTGAATCCACCTGAACATTCAGAGAAGCACTGTCTAAAGATCCAGCGACGAAGGCCTTATGCATCGCTTGAATTTTTGACAATAACTTCGTCAGTTTGGGGATTTCTCCCCATATCCCAGAAGGCAGGGGCCCTTGGATTGGCGGGGTGGTTCTGGTAAGAGACATGAAGAAAACTTCGTCTGCAGGCAACGGCACACTCTCATCGAGCGAGAATTGCTTGGGTAATTGAAGAGCCGTAGAACCCCACGTATCATGCATATAAAGCGTCCAATAGACTCTTAAATTTTCCTGTTTCTCCATCTCGCTTTCAGCAGGCCTGTGAGGAAGGTCGATAATGATTGCTAGTCGATTTGCAATTGTATTATAGACTGCTTCTGCCTGAGGTTTACATTCAGCATAACACCAAGTTCCAATGAGCAAGGCGCCTTGTATAGTGACGATGGAAATATCAGTCAGGTCGAGAAGTTTGAAAGCTCTGTCTGCGAATAGAACGCCTCTTGACCATCGGTTCTCATTGGCAAAGAGTACATTATCAGAAAATCTGTGCGCACAGTCAGTCAGGCATGCCATCATCGACTTTCACAACCGCGCACGAGGAGGCCACACATACCGGGCACCCAACGCCATGATACCATATAGAATCACAGGAGGGAGTCTACCAACACGCAAAGCCTCTATAACCGAAGCGCGTTGGAATAATGAATGATGCGTGCCGTGAACATATTTAAAATACAGCTGCGCAAGCTCTTCCTGGAGAGCAGTCGATAGACACCAATAAGGAAGACCATCAGCCAAAGGAACGGCAACCAAGTCCGGCGAGACTGATACAGGACTCGAAATGTTGCGCGGTGTGCTAATGACAGTGCTTTCGGGGCGGGATGGCGGCGAATAGGATCCCAAAGTCAGTGATCGCTGATGTCCTGGGCGAACATGCTGCTGGGCCTGAGACTGCGTATGGGTCTGTATGGGAAGAGGACGAGACTGTCGAAGTTCGGGTATGGTTAACGGCAGCTCGGTCACGGTATTTGACAGAGGAGGGGCATGAACATGCGACGTCGTCGGCGCACTAGTCGTTATCGTCGATGTCGTGGGCGTCGTCGCCGCTGATGCTGATGCTAAAGCCGATGTTGATGATGCTGCCGCTGTTGCTGCTGTTGTCGAAAGGGTGGGAGCAGATGCCCCTGCTTGGGGCTGAAGAACCGCAGCCAGGTTACAATCAAGACCAAGTTTGTCGCATCGCACGCAAGATTCAAATGGTAAACGAGGGCGACATTTTCGTTTGCTGGCGCTGGAAGGCACAACAAGCAACGATTATTATGAATATCGTCAGGCAACCTAGCTATGCCACGAGAAAGCAACAACTAAGAAAGAAACGACTATGGCTTACCGACAATGTAAGCAGGCTGAAGGTGGTCTCATCGCTGGAGCCCCTCCACCTCGATCACTCCTTTGCTTCTAAAGTCAAGTTGCCTATCAAGTGATGAAAATTCCCCTTAAACGGTTGAATAATGAGCGAAAAGGCTGAACATCACTTATGACGGGTACAAACAAGACACCAAAACAAGCGCATGACACGAGCATAACATTTCCGCGACAAATTGAGCCTCGGAGAGGAAAATAGAGATGTCAAGCTTCACTTATGCCATTTTCTCGTATCTCTTTAAGACTATGATTCTATGATCCGAAGGTGGGAGGGATAGCCACCCAGAAAATGGGAAATGGCGCGTCCATACATCACACTCATATTTAATCGTTACGGGTTCCAAAGCGTCTGGGGAAGTCTGGAGTGCATCAAAGTTCCCGGATAGGATGTGGGATCCACCGAATATAGACTCGGGACCTCAGTCTAACGCTCCACTTCGCCTATTGGATGTCAGGATATAGAGCCTGGGTCTGGAGAGCTGAGGCTGGATGATGGGAGAGAGAGGGACAAGTGACAGAAATAACATCTTCACGATAGCTACTCGCAAAAACAGCAGATCATCTGAGCACTGCAATAACCTGGGACTAGGGGGAGCACCAAGTTGTGCTATCGCCCTGTCCGCTGGTACGAGACGGACGATACAGCAGGCCTGACGAGCTGAATTTGTTGACGAATCTTTTCCTGGGAACCAACCGAACTCTAGGAGCCACATTATGAGTCCCATGACCTGGTGAATGCCGCGTGGTCAGCAGCACATGCCGAAACTTTCCTCTCCTATGTGCTTCGTCTAGATCGTGTCAGGTTGTCCTTAATCTCAGAGGGACGACAAGATGACGAGCAGATACCCCGAAGGCGGTTATTTCTCGGATAGCAATGTCGCGCAGCCTCCTAAGGTAGTCATGGTCAGTGCAGATAATTCATCAAGACATGATCGCACAAGGTGATTGTCACATCCGGAGCACACATCAGGGGCATGCATCTCTGTCTGCAACACTTGGACCGCACCAGCACTGGCGGGGTGATCCAAGCTGCTGATAGTACGCATGCTTTATGTCCTCGAGTGGCCATGATGAAGGTGCAGGGAGGGGAGGATAGCAACCAACCGCCTCCATTTTCCAGGAGACAGGATGATTGAGAAGATAGAAAAAGAGAAGAACAAAACCAAAGGCTTTACAATTCTTGCATCTGCTTCAGCGGCCTGGCGATAAACTTATATACCTTGCATATCTTGCAGCAGATGGCTTTATTGAACTGCCATCGCCCGGATCTTTCTAACTCTCCATGACTAGCTATGCGGCATGCGCGCTACGATGGTTCTGTGATCCTCCATTGCGGAATTGAAGCGGCATTTATGCGATTAACAGCTATCACGGTAGTTACTGGCATTAATCAAGCTATTCCCCGCATCATTGCAAAAAAAAGAAAAAAAACAAAGAAAATGCAAACGATAATAGAGTGGTTGTTTTGTCTGTTGGCAGACATTGTTGCGGAAGATATGCGAATTTTCAAGAGGAGCGCACAGCATATACATCTCGGTTCGGTTATTTCAAAATCAAAGAAAAGAAACTATAGGTTATTAGGGCGATTTGAAATGGGGTGTACCGTTGCGGAATATTACTGCGGAAAAGTCATACTCTTGGTATGGAATAGAAGGTGGAAGTAAACGACGTTCAACCGCTGCTCCATTGTGCCTTTCAAAAGGTGAAATAGCCGGATTATTTGCGAAAAGGGCGCGACTACAGAATAACAAGCACTGCGCACCTAGGGGCATGATATCTGTTTCAGGAACATTGGAGCAGGTGAGGACTGGACTTTACGCAAGAAGAATCGTAACCGTGGACCAACCGGGCACTCCCTCAACATCAAAAGGCTTAGGTTGGATTTACTGCTAGCCCAGGCATCATAGTCAGGGGTTCCTTATACGCCGGCTCGCAGGAGCAACGTGCCGAATGAACCGCTCGGATATGCACATTACAGCCGTATACGGCTTTGATCCCATTCATGGGTCAAGATTTGTCACACGCCGCTCTATGTACCTCGATAGCAAGAAGGACAGGCTGCAGCAAGCTAGTTAATCCAGGCTCCGGTTATATGGAGAGCGCAGGCGGAGCTGTTTACCTCATTTGCTACCCCTCTATGCATCTCTTGAGAGGGTAGCGGAATTGGAGCCGGCGTTCTCTGCAGAGCAACTTCTCACAGTGCGTTGCATGGCATGACATGGTATGCGCAATCGGGAGAGATGGTAGGGCAAGATACTGCAGACCATTCATTCTTGTTGACTGCATAATTACGGCCGTATATTTGCAGTGATAGGGAAGAAAGGTTTGGCAATATGCTCTGCTCTTCTGCCTATTTCTATATATATACATATCTATGTGTGTTCCTCATCTGGGACTTGTAACATATGAGGAAGTTCTAGACAGCCAACCAGCAAAATGGCCGACATTAAGACTATCACGTTGAAAAACGAGGCCCTCGAGGTCATTGTTGCCGTTAATAAAGATGGCTTGCCCGTTCTAAGAAGTCTCTCCCTCCCAGGAGCCACTCGCACTGAACGAACTCATACGAAGTACTGGGAGGACTCGACTGCACCCCTAGTTGAGCTTCGTCTCTCCCATGAGGGCATCGTCACTGCAAAATCATCCAAGTCGCTGGTTGGCAATCGTGCCTCCGCGAGATTGGAATATGTTTCCCACGAAGAGACTGAAGATGCCGTGAGCAAGACACTTCACGTCACCGTGCGGGATCCAGAGAGCAAAGTCTCTGTGGTCAGTCACTTGACTCTGTACAATTGGATTCCCGTACTGCGCGGCACAAGCACAATCAAGAACGAGTCCGCCGATGACGTCGTGGTGGCACATGTCACATCTCTTCTCCTTTCAGGGGTGACCGGCGATGAAAAGTGGTGGAAGAATTACACCATGTCAAAAGCACGATCCTCTTGGTTCAGGGAGGCGCAATGGGCAGAATACTCTCTCCCCAGCATTGGTCTCGATGATTACGGTATCAATGGTTACCCGGAAAAACACCCAGCTTCCCACGCGAACTACAGCGTTTCCAACAATGGCTCGTTCTCGACAAATGGTCATTTGCCCATGGGAATGTTGCAACGGGTAGATAAGACGGAGACATGGCTTTGGCAGATCGAATGCAACGGATGCTGGAGATGGGATATGGGAGACTACAAAGATGACCTGTATATTGCCTTGTCAGGCCCTACGGGACTAGATCACTCCTTCTTCCAGAAACTTGCACCGGGAGAGTCATTCACTACCGTACCCGCGGCTGTTGTGCATACCATTGGGGGAACAGAGGCTGCTTTTGCAGCACTGAACACCTACAGGCGTACTATCCGTCGGAAGCATGCCGATAATCAGACGCTGGGAGTCATTTTCAATGATTACATGAACTGTTTGATGGGTGACCCTACCGATGAGAAAGTCCTTGCTCTAGTTGAGCCAGCCAAAAGAGCAGGCGCGGAATATTTCTGCATCGACTGCGGCTGGTATGCGGATGATTCAAATTGGTGGGACGACGTTGGTGAATGGGAGCCGTCAAAGAAGAGATTCCCTAGCGGTTTCGATACTCTTTTGAAGAAAATCCGTGAACAGGGTCTCATCCCAGGTGTGTGGCTTGAGCCGGAAGTCGTGGGCATCCGCAGCAAAATAGGCAAGACACTGCCCGATGCATGCTTTTTCTCTCGCGATGGCAAACGCGTGATTGAGAAGGGACGGTTCCAATTGGACTACCGACATGCCGAGACGATCAAATGGATGGATTCAGTTGTGGACAAGCTCGTGCTCGATTATGGCGTGGGATACTTCAAGTTTGATTACAACATCGAGATAGTCAACGGCACAGATTTAAACACGTATAGTCCAGGCTCGGCGCAGTTGGAACACCAACGTGCTTATATC
>JAGYHZ010000160.1:0-15513 GCA_024244195.1 Ascosphaera aggregata | reverse complement strand
GTATAATGTCCAAGACACCTGCTCAAGTCAATCAATTCATCTAGTTTTTTTTTTCTTGTTTGTATATCGCCAATAGCCATCATCTAACCTTCCTGGGGAGCGCAATGCTTCCTTACTTACCCATAACTCAGACAAATGGCATCATTGAATAGTTCCGGGAAGAAGTTACCTCCTTATTCTTCCTCCATTGCTCAAGGGTCATCCACAACTCCATCTTCCCCAACCGGGGAATCTTCCTCGATGAGGCCGGCAACGAACAGCTCAGAAGAACAGCAACAGCAGAAGAAGACCCAGTCGACGAGAGCTATTTCAGGTCGTATCCATTCTTCTGCTTCGGGATTGCTGAGTACTGCATTCAATGCGTCTACCAGCGGTGCAGGCAGTGCCTTATCGTCAACCGTTGAGTTTGCAAGTGGTCTAGCTTGTCTGCTGGGAGAGAAAGGAGGCCCTGGTTCTCGTTCCTCTGCAGGTCGGTATCCGTCTTCATCCTCGACGTTCCAGGATGATTCTGGGATCGCAAAAGGATTGCGATTCCCTGCTGCTTCTGCTACTGCTGCTACTGCTGCTGCTGCTTCTTCTTCTTCATCTTCTTCCCCTTCTTGGAATCCACAGTCGGATTCTTTCCGAGAGCATACGAGAGCTACGATTGACGATGCCGAGCTGAACGGTTTCTTACAGCCCGACAGGCTCCAGGAGACTTCTCAAGAAGGAGCTTGGGAGAGACAATGGAATTCGCATCAGGAGCAAAAGGACAAAGGGAAAGGTAAGCAAAGGGAGATTGCCGGAGAAGACGTTCAAGCCGACGTGAACAACCCTCATCATCATGGTGGTCTGCCCGAAGCTTTCGAGGTGCAAGCATCTAATGCCGGAATTGGGGCTTTGGAGCAGCTGTGGTATGAGCAGCAGCCACTTGGTGCCTCCTTGCAAGATCTTGAGCTGGACCATCAGGTGGAAGTGAGCAGTATGGACAATTATGACAACTCACGAGTGGAGAAGATACCTGCGTTCTTAGAGGCGCAGGCTCAGGAGGACAGGTTGGAAGAGATATGGAGAGAGATGTACAGGCAAGAGCGTGATTCTCAGAAAATCAATGACTGTGATGGTTCAATTGAGCCAGAGTATGATCTTAGCAAACTTGAAGGTTCCGCACATGTTCCGGCAACAAAGGAAGATGTGCTGAGGGATGATGACGGTGCTGGAGTTCTTACATTACTTGATGATCCCGGACAAGCTCTCGCCGGAGCCCTCGAGATGGAAGATTCAGACATCGGCAGCGATGGATACGACTTTTCAGTCGGCAGCGTCAAGACTACAAACACCGAATCCTCATCAAGGTTCATCTCACCATCAGCTTCGAAGAAGCCGGATGCAATGTCTCTGTTACCAGGGGTTGAGTCGCTCATATCATATGCGGAGCTTACTTCCTCTGATCCCCATTTGATCGAATGGACTGCCATGCCATCGGTATCGGATTGGCTCGAGGCTGACTCTAAGTACATCGACGAAGTCTGGGGCGGTGCACTGAAACCATTCGTCGAAGCTGCCAAGGAGGAAACTAGCGAGCGAAAAAAGAAAGGCCTTGAAGGTGTTGGTGATGGGCCAGCTGTAAGGAGACTGGGCATGTTATTGAGTCATATTAATGGCCCAGGATCGGGTCCAGCACCACGTCCAGCTTTAGCTCCAGCCCCAGGACCGTCCATCGTCGGAAAAGTGTCTTCTGCTGTGAGCGGTAGATAGTCGATGTCATCAACAGAATCGGCTATTTCTAGTCATTTCCCGCACAGATACACACATCTCCTTGCCTTACATATTTGTCTACGCATCTTCAGGTCACTAGTCAAACCCACTTCAGTCCAGTCATTCCCTCACACAGCAGCTCATCTTCTTTTGAACACTTTCAATCCACGAGACATGGACATACGTCATTTACACCAGGCCATTGGGAAGCCTGATTTTGAGGCGGTCACCGTTCCAGAACAATTCCAGTGAGTGATACCACATACGTAGTCATGCTTACCACGGGCTGGTATCGCAGCGTGGCGTGGCACGATCCGAATGCTCTGACTGCAGGTCAAGGGAACTGAACCACATTACATTCAATCCCATTCTTGCTGCTCGTAACAGTATGCAAATGCACATGTTCCTCACCTCAATGCATGCAAATCAATGCCATTCATTCCTTTTTTTTCTCTAGTCAAAATTGACCATCTTTGAAACCCAGGTATGGTAGTTGTATCGGGAAGGGAAGGATAATAATGATACAACAAGAACGAAACGCATGATGCAACAATTTGCACGCTGCAGATTCATCATCTTCTTCGTACACATACTCATGTCAAAAGCCGAAAAAAGGCGGTTTACCGGGGCGCGGCGTCCAATATACGGGTATCATCATCACAATATCAGGGTCCGCCCAAGGGCAGGATCCGGCAATTCGACGGTTGTGTTTTTCTTTTTTCCTTTTTCTCCCTCTCTCTTTTCCCGTCTCTAACTGTCTGTCTGGCATATGGTAATCACTCTTGGTTATGAAACGACTCTAGATTGACAGGTAATTCAAGTACCCGGCGTCTTATGCCTGATGCCTAATGCTCGACGACAACCATCCATAAGGACATCTTCAGCAAGAAGAAAAGGTGCCGATTCTGGCTCATCGTGCATCACAAGCTTATGACGTTTTTTGAGCTGCATTGACTCGCTTGAGAATCAATTTTCAATGCAATAAGCACGTTCTGTCACTGAGTTCGGCTTGCTTTGATGAATTTCTTCTCAATCGATTGAAGAACTCATCTGCATCTGTTCGCTTGGAGAATGAAGGAAACACGACCCGTGTCAGATATTCGAGTCAATATTAAGAGGGGCAGTCTTATTTGAAGATGTCAGAGGCAGCATGCCATGCTCCGTCGAGTAGAAGGGAAAAAAGAGACAAGAAAGGGAATGAGAGAGATAAAAAGGTCTCTCTTACTGTGTCGCGTCTGATGAAATGGCTTGTTGGATGCCATCGCGCACTGAAACACCTAAAAAAGAATCACCCGCAGGTAAATCATACGTGGACAGCGCAGAACAACTCAAAATCACACCTCGTACTGTACTGTACTTTCACACAACACCCCCCCCCCCCCTCCGGAATATCCTCCTTTCTCTCTTGGCTAAGAGCCTCCATATTGGACATTTCAAGGATGATCAGACGAGATCTTTTGTGGGTTTTATGCTCGCGGGCACTGCTCTCGCTCGCTCCTATACCCAGCCACTCGCTGTCGAGTCTGGAGCATTGATATCATCTCACTGGGCGTTCTAATTTTTCTTTTCACCGCATATCCTCCTCTTATACCAGAAGGCTCGTCGCCGTTTTTCCTCTGCATCAAAACGTGGGAATTGTATATGAAGCCTGGCGATTTCCCCCGTACAAATGCTACAGATATCGTCATGCGGGCTGCAGATTCTCTTGTTGGCTTGATTTGAACTAGCTGTGAGAGACGACAGCAGATGCGACTCAGATCAGCCTCCGCCCCACAAACCGCGGCCGTCGTGTTTCTAGCAGGGCCAAGTATTCCAGCGAGGTTTTGAAGGAGCCTGCCATATTAAAACTGCTTGATGACCATTGTGCGGATTCGTTTTTCTTCCTTTCAGTTGGGATTTCAGTCCTTTCTTCGTTCGATTCATTGGATTCCTACATATGCTGGCTTCTGTCTGTAACAAAAGAATTGGCCGACTCAATGAGCGATTGCGCTCAGATTTGCATTTCTCCCATCTCTGAAAGGTGAATGGATGAATGAAAATCAAAGAAGATTTCAGGAACCGCGTTTTGATTCATAAAATTTCCCACTTGGTTTGTCAATGGGACTTCTACCACGACGTCGGCTAGATGACCGACAGGAACCGCAGAATGAGCAGCAGCTTGTTAATCAGCCTGCCAAGGAGCCAGTCAAGGGCGCAAAGAGAGAGCGTCTCAAACGTGGCTTGACCAAAGATGGCTTCACATCATTCCTTCGTCCTGTTACATCCAACACCAATTCATCTGCTTCATCGACCAAGTCTGCCTCACAAAATCCAGCAGCTGCGAGTTCAGATGCCGCTAGCCGTAGGGGAACCCTCAGCAGGTCACGAACTTTGCCGGATATAACTGTCCAACCACCTGGAGAATCTTCACCGCCGTTACCACGACTGCAAAGAACAAACACAGCGACGAACGATTTAACTGACGACCAAGCAAAACGGCCAAAGAATCGCTTCACACCTAGCCTGCCCAATATAAGGGACACCCTCAGATTGTCAAAATCGACAGCAAGGCGAAGGTCGTCACCGGCTGTGACCCCTCCTCCTGGAATTGCCGAGGTCGCTGATGAGTCCCTCGAAAATCAACCTCAGGATCAACTATCGTCCGACCAACAAAATTCCGAGCCTACGCTCGCACCATGGACCCCTGAGCAATTGAGTCCTGGCGCTAGACCACCTGGCTCCCTCGAGCTCTCTACTGTTGGCAGTGTGCGGTCGGGAAAAAGTCGATTCTTTCCAAGCCTGCAGAATATCAGAGAGCATACTGGACCAACATTACGGTTCATGTCAAGAACGAGGAATGGCGCACAGTCATCCGCAAGAACGCAAACAGATGATGAGGGATTCTCCGATCGGCCTTCGAAGGAAGTGTCCCGCTTCGATTTTCTGCTGTCCGGAGATAGA
Source organism: Ascosphaera aggregata (assembly GCA_024244195.1). Taxonomy (NCBI): domain Eukaryota; kingdom Fungi; phylum Ascomycota; class Eurotiomycetes; order Onygenales; family Ascosphaeraceae; genus Ascosphaera; species Ascosphaera aggregata. The sequence continues at coordinate 10,836 of JAGYHZ010000160.1, read as the reverse complement.
CAGCCACCTGGTTCGCGTCCTTCATCCGCTCCTGGACAGCTACAGGAGCCAAAGATCGACCTGCTCGTTCGAAATCCACCGCCTACTGCTGAAGTGAAACCTCCGAAAATGATGGACTCATCTACCCAGACCGAGACTGCACCAGAGCCTGCGGAGCAACCAGAGCAGACGCTGTTACAGCGACCGTTGGCAAAGGGAGTCATTGCCGAAGCAGCAATTGAAGAAGATGACGCGAGCAGAGTGTCTTCTCACAACTCATTCAGATCACAGGACTATCAATTCAAACCCTCCACTCCCAAAAGGACAATGTCTTTGCCATCGGTAATGCATCCTGGGTCATACGACAAAGACACTGAATCATATTTTGTTCCGACACGACGACGTTCCTCGGACTCTTCCAGCTCTAGGCGTACTTGCTCCGTGCCTCCTCGGAGCGAGCACTCGAGTACTCCATGGACATCGGAGGAAATGGAGTCTCCTATGGAAACTGTCTTGCTAAGTCCATCTACAGCATGGAAATCACCTAACAAGGCGAATACAGCCGTTAAGCGGCAACGTCAAAACATTCAGGACGTGGTGCCACAAGAGCCAGCATCATCGCGTCCACAGCCTCTAATTGAGCTGCCAATACCTGACCCTTCTATAGATTTACCGGCGAGTGCCTCAAGGCGAACTGCACGAGAGTCAAGCCCTGGAATATCACGCCTTCCATCTCGGTGTCCGTCCAGACAATCGGCACAATCTGGCTCCAGGCTACCAGGCACTTTGCTTGTTCCACCGGATAATACGGGAAGATGCTCAATGTCAACATCAGCAGGTATCACGGCGGCAGTTGTTGGAGCATTGGCTGGAGCGATCACAGTAGCATCTCGCTGGTCGAGCCCACCGTCGGAAGGCGGCTCTGATCCTACTTCCATGATGTCTATTGGAGAAGCAAGCCCATACTCGAGTGTGAGTCTCGATGCTAGAAAAGTACGCCAGAAAAATGCAAATACCAATCCAATTACCGACGCTATCGCTACTCAGCAATTGGCCGATGTGAATAAACCGAGCAGTCAAAGTTTACTCCAGGCCGCGCAATCAGAGAGCGCATGGCAAGAGCACTTTGGTGTTTATAAACAGCAGGAGTCACTTGTGCAAGACACAAATTCTGAAACACTGCAATTCGATGAAGAATTGGCGGCTTTCCAGCCAAACAGGCCCCTGAAGGACAAGCTCAAACGTGAAGACGATGAGCAAGGAGCAAAGGCCGCCGGTACAGAACAAAGTACTAAGCCGGCTGATCAGGCGCAGGAGAGTGCGGAAAGCGTTTCATCGATTCGTTCAGAGTCCGTAAAGGCCTCTAATATCACCAGTACTGCCATTGAAAGGCTATCAACTATACTTCGTCATCTGAAAACTCCACCAAGCCAGGTCACTACTCCCGCAACTGATAGCTAGATGAGTGAACCAACAAAAAAGTGTGATCTAAAAAGCAGTTACCCCTCATCCTCCTCTTCGCATACTATATTGCCATCTACTTGTCATTTATCTTGTTTTGCATTGCTACTTCCTGCTTCCTCGCTTTCTTACGACCGATGCAAATCAGGGAGAGGCAGTCGAAGGATGCCCCAAACCTGACCAAGCTCTGTCCTAGAGCCTCGATGGGAATGGTTCACAACGGATCTCGAAATGTTTTATTAAGGGCCAATCTGTCGACTTTCCCAAGCCGTTTCATAGCATTCGCTTGGATGTCGAAAGTTTCAGATGGGTAGCCATTGAAGCCGTTCGGCTACGACTTGACACGAACAAGCATCATTATCTGCATATACATTTGGGAAACCGGAAATACATTGCCGGTTATAGACAGTGAGCAACACGGCGCTACGCAATTTCTCAAATCAGATCGAATATACTTACCCCCTCTTTTCGCTGTATGGGTTTACACTCATTTTCATCTACTCTCTTTTTCCTGGCTTTTAGATCAATGAAATCGTTAACGACACGCCTACGTCATGCTCAAACAATGAACCGTATTACTAGTAGTTTAAGAACCGCATGAACGAACAAATTCAATAGTTTTGTTTTTTTTTTTTTTGATGGGGAAAATACTGAAATGCTACTTGCCTCAATGTTCTTCCCGATTGCGATGGCGACAAGCAAAAAGCGAAATGACGCGCATATGCTCAATTCTTTAGGGGTATACAACTCTAAGGGTATACAAATCTGAAATAACAAATGGTAATTAGTTTCAACCCTGCCATTGTGAACACCATCAAATGATTATGTTTGAAGATGTCACATTCTGGCAATCTGGTTAGACATAAGGAAGGGGGTTCTGAGAATCGCTCATCTCAAGGTCGGGGCAACTGATAGCCTGATGTAGGAAGGTGGATGCGAGGGATGAGGGACTTTACCGTATAGGAAATTCAAAGGTGGCACCAGCATTCCGATATACGATGATGTGAGCTCTGCTGAATTGATTAAGAATCAATGTCCGGCAGGGAAGCTGTTAGCATTCCTTCAACGCTTCCTTCTGGCTTTCTCGGATTTTGATACCTCGACGACTCATTATTCCAGCCTTTGTTATTTCCGCTGTGGAGCCCAGCCTGAAAATAGTCATTGCAACGCAAGATAAAATCATGCATAAGTCCATAGGTTCCGCATCAATGAACACTGCTCGGTATCAATGCCTCCATCTTGCTCCAACATGCGATCCGTGAATAGTCTCTTAGGGATCTGAAACTCAACGACAGGAGGCTTTCTGAATGCCTTCTCTTCCAGGAGACCAGAGCCTAACTCGGTTTCAAGCATGCCTTGATAGGAATGATCGAGGAAGTCTTCGACATTATACGACGGTTTGGTGAATTGCTCAGATATTATGCGTGCGATAGAGGCGACGTTAGGGTGATGATGTGATTGTAGTGTTTCGATCTCCCAAAGGCAACTGTCAATAGCGGACGTGAGCAGCGGGTCCTTCTCCGCATTATCGAACGGATCTCTCATTCCTTCAGATTCAACCGTTTGCTTGGCTTCCGGATCACGGAGCTCCCGATGAAGCATGAATGTACACGTTGGATGTGCCTTGAGAAGGTTGTATATATACGGGACAATAAAGACTATGGCGGACGGTGGCGCGTTGAGAGCGAGACGAGAGAGTCTCTTGATGAAGCTGGCGACCAGAGCTGCAGGAAGATGGCTGGAATCCAGGAAGGTGACTAACAAACGGAAGAAACGGGAACGGTGTTTTGAATGTAAAAGATCAGCGTCAAGAAGAGAGTAGAGCTTGGTGTAAAAATGCGGATAGTCGAGGTTTCTTTCCTGAATGAGGTAGAAAAGACCAGATAGTGCTAGAAGCGATATTGATCCTCCTTGGTTGTATGAGTCGGTAAGAAAGTCCATCAGCATCTCAGGTTTGATGAACCAGGGAGCGATAGATCGAGACATGTTGCGAAGCAATGACTTTCGTTGTCCTTCATTCAGGGAACTGCTAAGCACCGCCAACCATGCCTCTTGAACTTTTCGTTTAAAAGAGGTGACTGATGTAAAGATGGATCGCTGCTTGTTTCCAGTTTTTGTTATGTCTGTGAAGAGGTCTCCAAACTCTGTATCGGCGGGCGGTGGAACACCGAGCACAGAGAGTAGATAGATTGCATGATCAAGGGCGGCAGACGTTCTTCTTTCTGAGAGTTGTTTTCTGCAAATTGTTAGTTAGATCAGATTCCGGCTTAACTCCGGAGATGTGATGATACATACGTAAGTGCCAGTACCGTATAAACGGCGATATCGTGATGTTTCTTCATATAATTTTCTGCAAAATTCGAACGTACGACAGCACCTTCAGGCACTTCCAAAAGCGCAGCAACGACGCGAATGAAAAATCCACTGCTCCATACTTGTGTCCCCGTACCAGCAAGATGTGTTGACTGCTCTTTCATGAGTTGAAAACAGAGGGACAAAGCAACGACCTATAAAAGAGGTTAATGGCGGAACTTGGTTCAAACGTCTAGATGCTTCATCATCACCTGATGTGACGCCGCGCCATTCTTCAAAATAGCAAGGAGTGCATCCTGATATTCCTGATACCGTTCTCTAAGCCAGGCAACAACTATATGGTCCTGCTCACTCGACCCTTTGATTTTATTGAGATGACCTCCTGCAAGTAGACGACAGAATACTCTGCAAAGAGACACTGCAACCTGCAGGTTGGCCGAATCCGCACCGCTCACAACATCGAGCATAGACAGAAGTTTGACAATATTGTTATAATGTTTTCGCGACTCGGCTATTTGCCCCTCAAGCTCTTGTATTTCCGACTTGATCATATCGCCATCAATCGTAGTTACACGTCTCTTCGATGACGGTTCTGCAGATTCGACGCTGGATTTCTTGCGTTTCTTGGTCTCTGACGACTCAGCTGATTTTGCCATAATGCGCGATAAGCTCAACCACCTCGAAGAAATGATCAACCCGATACAACAAATAGCGCCACGAATGAAGCTGCTTTTTGATGCTGTCTCAACGAGTTTCGTGCGCGCTGATTCAAAAAATTTTGTAGATCTTAAGAGCCCGGGAAAAGCGATATGACGCTAGTCCCAAAACGGTTAGTGTTTCAGTTCGGTACGGCAGAACCTTTGAACATCGAAAACCGTCCCTCAAAGCGATTTGACGCGATCTTATTGTATCATGAACTTCAAACCACTCTGCATTCCCTATCTTCTTCCAATTGCTTCTTATTTCGGACCGCAAGATTGCTGGATTTGCTCGCGATGGCCTCTCAGCTTCTTAAGTCTGCCTTTGGTTGGTTTGAACCTCTTCTGTTAGCTAGCGCAATGGCTGCCGGCGGCCCGCTGACTTCATGTTCGCTCACCAGGTGCCGCCTCCGTTCGGCCTAGTGTCACCTGCATCAGGGCATTGCCTGCTCTTTCGCAGCCGCTTCAACTTACGAGAGCTGCTTCCAATGTTTCTGCCCAATCTGAGGAGCAGTCTTGTACTTTCATTGATTCCATACCCGGCAACTCTCTTGTCTCCAAGGCCGCAATTCTCTCCGCTTCTGCCGGTGTTTCAATTGCCGCCATCAGTAATGAGCTTTATGTCATGAACGAGGAGACTGTCATAGCTATCAGCTTGTTGAGCGTTTTTTATGGTGTTGCTAGACTTGGCGGTCCTGCGTGGACAGCTTTCGCCAACAGCGAGATTAAGAAGCACACCGATAGCTTGACTACCGCCAGAGCCGAGCACACCAATGCCGTCAAACAGCGCATTGAGGATGTTAAGCAACTCGAGGGTGTCGTCGACATCACTAAGCAACTCTTCGAGGTTTCAAAGGTTTGTTACATAGTTGAATTGAAAAAGAATGACTTATACATTCATTTATGCATACAAGTCTGAAAGAAAAATGGACTGGCTCTGACAAGCGTGTTAGGAAACCGCCGCGTTGGAGGCTCAGGCATATGAGTTGGAGCAGCGCACTGCCCTTGCAGCTGAGGCTAAGCGCGTTCTTGACTCCTGGGTCTCTTATGAATCTCAGATGAAGCAGCGCGAGCAGCGTCAACTTGCCGAGTCTGTCATCAGCAAAATCAAAGCTGAGTTGCAGAACCCTAAGACCCTTCAGCAGATCCTCAATCAGAGCATTGCTGATGTCGAGCGTAAGAAATTCTCTCTCATCTCCCATTTCTTGCTCATTATATTCTTTGGGGTGTTAATACTTGCAGTTACTGACTGGCATTTGTGTAGGCATCGTTGCAAAAGGGGCGTAATTATGGGAAGCCCAATCCCATCTCGCAACGTTGAGCATTTGGCATTGCGAGCTCACTGACCATGTACAAAGTAAACAAATAAAACCCAAGGTCCTACATTTCTACCCATGTTTCCCAAAGAATTAAAGTCACTTTATTTACAGAATCCTGAAATACAAATTAATGGACCTCCTGCTCGGCCAAGCAAATGGCCCTGGGATCTTCATTTCCCTGCTAATTCCCCTGGTTTGATTTCGGCACCACCTGTGATTATCTCAATTGATACCCACACCGGTTTACCCTGATTGCGACGGGTGATGGAAGGACCCTCATGCGGAAGGAGCTCCGCTTAAATGGCTCGCAAGATATTGGTATTGCCGTTGGAACTTGCTCACAGTAACTACTTAACATGACCATACTTCATAATTCACGATCCTCACGTAGCCCTGCTATCTCATCGGCTGTTTGCATACACGGCGCCAATATCCAAATCCCTACAAGTTCAATGCCGGGAGAGAAGTATGACTTGACTGCGCCACGCTTTAGCATTGATGAGATCACGGGCGCTAGTTTCAACCATGGATTGAGCGAAGGTATGTAAACAACGGCATTCCCGTCTATGGCGGCTTTGGCTTCACCTCAATTGAGTGTGGACAGCAGCTCATACTCTCTGTCGGCAACCTCATAGATTGGAACTTCTCTATTTTTGTGCGTCACTAATGGATCTCGATACAACCGACACAGGACCGCAAGTGCGCATTGACCCTGCTGGAGCAGTGGCGAACGAGGCGGAAACTCCACCGCTACCTACCAACTCGACTGAGGCTCAATCGTCTGGCGACACAAGTATCTTAGGGCGACGACGACGAAGACTGTCATCCCTATTTCACCGCTCTCATCAAAGCAAAACAACACCTGCTGACGGTTCAGCTTTACATTATATTCCTGAACCAGAAAAAGACGGGGTTCGAGGGCCTCGCCGTCTGTCCCAACGACTACTAGGGGAACATAATGGCAACCGCCAGGAATCAGCGAATATTCCTCGCGATTTACTTCAGGTGCCAAGTGCAACCAGGGATAATCAGGCTCAGGCCGAAGAGCAATGGGAGAAGCATGCGGCACAACTACTCTTCGCTTCACCCAGTCCACAAGGGTCTGACAAATCATATTTTGAATTGTCGAGGCAGCCATCAAGAACACTAAGCGCTTCCCCTTCCGCGGCGTCAGGTCACCTAGGCTCTTCAAACAATGAGGTATATCTCCAATGCCAACATGACCAATTACCGATGCTAATTGAGTTAGGCATCTATCGAAAAAGCCATAGAAATGCATGAGAAGAATGGTGGGGTGATCAATCATATGTCCATACAATCCATTGGCTTACTTGAATCAGATCACTGATTTGGCGGAACGTTTGGTCTTGCTAGATATTGCTCAGTCTACGCAAATGTTCCAGACACTAGCAGATCCGGCTGGTGCCAATGAGCCAATTGCACAAGTCTTTTATGGACTTGCCAAGAGGTCAGTTATCCTGTCAACGACTCTAGAAACCAGCTAATCAATATTTCAGACATGGATGGGGTTGCACAATGGATCCCCGCGAAGCGTTTCGCTTCTTGAGAATGGGAGCTGCAAATGCCGCACTTCTCAGCGAAGAGACTGTGTCTAAGGGATTCAAACAAGGAACATATGCTAGGAAGGTGCTAGCTATGGCGATATATGAACTAGCCAATAGTTACAGAAATGCCTGGGGTACATCGAAAGACCCAGTCGCTGCTCGTCATTACTATGAGACGGCTGCGAATTTGGGAGATACAGATGCGATGTGCGAGGCCGCGTGGTGCTTTGAGAAAGGCTTCGGTGGTAAGAAGGACAAGGTATCTATTTTCCCATCCCTCCTTGAAGCAACAGTACCAGCATAGGCAAGTCTCCTTACCACTGTCTATGCTGTTTGCTGCCTGCAAAGACATGAAACGCGATCCGGATGCTGAGAGCGGTTGGGACTTCATAGCATCAAGCAGCGCACTACTATCGCCTCGCCAGAAAACACGGTGTCCCAATGACGGGAATGTCATGGTATGTTTAGACTTGCAGTCTCCATCCCGTCCAACAAGCGTCAAGCTGTCGTATATCCTTAGTACTGTTACATCTTTGCAACTGCATCGACCTGGACCATCAGCCCCCCAATCCCAGCCCTCCCTCATACAAAGTGCTTAAGTACCCAGAGAATTAGTTCATTAGGAGGGTTCCGCTATTAACTCATCACTTTAGGATTGATAAACCCGCGTACAAGCGGGAAGAATGATTAAGGTAAATGTTCGCGAGCACTCACGAAATTTTTTGTTTCATTACTGTACGGTTTGGAGATGGAGTGGGGAGGTAGTCATTAGCTGGATACCTCCGTTCATATCTCCTATCGAATATACAGCATGATGGCTGGTATCTTAGCCGATTTTCACTACCACATTTTCCTTTGAAATTGAGAACACAGCAGTATACGCGTTGAGAATGTTCAATTCGTTGGTTCAAGAAATCCAAGTCTGGTCTGGGTCGATGCAATCCATGCTCATTGCCGCAAGCTCAGACTGAGCAAGATTCGACGTGCATGATGATTTGAAGTTGGAATTCCTTCACGCTCGTGATACCTGATGATAACTGGTTGTATAGTGGATGAAATCAAGCAAAGAAGCATCATGTTGACTCTATCTAAGCAAAATATAGCTACAAAAAACGCGACCAAGATACATGCTGTCGTTTCTTATATGCATTTGTTCTAAAATTCATCAAGTCGTAAGTCATCATCAAACATAATCATAAAGGCATAAATCGTTAATCATCATCATCATCATCATCATCATCATCATCATAATCGTCATCATCATCAGAGGCGTTTCGGTCATAAATCATCAGGGAGGATAGCAAATCAAACAGGACAGAGAGGAGAATCGCAGAGCGTGACAGCAGGATCGGCAGAGTCAACGATGGAGAGCCATTGACTGGCTCGTGAAAGAAGGTGTACTTCTGGTTTGTTCACAATGGAACAGAGGCACTGGCGCTGGGAGTTATAGCGCTGGTGTTGAGCAGAGTTTTGAAATCTCTAACCGTCTGCTCAGACACCGTGGCCTTTCCCTTGGGGAGCATGCACTTCAAAGCATTGAAAACCTGTTGCAAGGTGTCGCGGTTCATGCTATTGAAATTAATAATGTGGTCTTCCATTGACATGAACATTTCTAGCTTGGAGTCGTCGAGAGATCCGACCAATGGTCCCGTAGTACTGACGGACTTTGGAAAAACCGAACCAATAAGACGCTTAGCTTCCTTGCTGTAGTTTTCAGAGAGGCCATACATAGTGTCCGGCACAAGAGTACCGGACCTGGATGCAACGAAGGCACCAAGGAGGAGGCACATGCAGAAGACATCCCAGCTGAAGGGAGCACCAGTCTCCTTGCAAGCCGGGACTGTCTCAATGGCCGAAAATGATGGAGATGACGCTGGGGAGAGGCTAGGCGTGTCAATGCCACTGAACTCATTCTGCATGTCACTGCCGACAATACGGAGAGTCTCCTCTGTCCCGAAGCCGGCCCAAGACGGTTCAACACCGGCAAAATTCAATTCAGCCGAGGAACGAACATACTTGTCAACTTGGTAGCGCAACGAAGCATTCTTCTGTTTCAGCTCTTCAGTCTCACGAATGTGCTGAGCCTTAAGTTCCTCGATATGGCATTGCAGCTCAGAGTTCCTTCTGACCATCATAGCATGCTCATTGCGTTGGGCCTCCTCAATACGCTTCACGCGCTCGAGTTCTCCTTGGATTTGTTGGATCGTCATGGAGGCACGCTTCATTTCACCTTCAAGCTTCTCAGTATGCTGCTTCTTTCTCAATCTGGAGTCCAGCCTATGATGAAATGTTAGTGTTTGAAACTTAGACGTGCATTGTGAAATCGTGGCACTTACGCTGCTTGCCGATTCCGGAGCAGACGCTTTTGCTGTTTCAATTCCTTGATCAAAGCATCATCAGTGGCCTGACTAATGAGTCTATCTACCGTATCGAGATTGACTTCTGCGGGAATTTCAAAGCGGGCGTTCTTCTTGCGGATGCCGTCACCGCGGAAGCGCATGTTGGATGAAGTCCGGCCATAAGCAAGAGAATGCTTGTCAAAGCGTGGGGATTGCATCGAGTGTTCGGGCACTGCTTGGCAGGCAGAAGACCACTCTCGTGGCTCAGCCTCCACAGAGGGCAATGGAAAGCTCTGGCGGTGCTGCATAGAAGTGACCATGGGGTCGAGTGGATCCATGACACCTCCGGCATACGCTACCGATTCTGGCTGAGGCCATTCATACCCGGGGGACCCAGAAAACATAGTTGGCGCCGGGGTTGCCCATTGTGGGTGGGCAATGCCGACATTCTGAACATGGTTCTGGGCTTGATCCAGTGAAGGTGGCATCTGAACTTGCATCTGCTGCGATGCTTCGGGCCAGCTTTCAGAATCAGCTTCAAAGTGGACGGAACCATCCTGGCTATAAGTTCGGCGGACCTCCTTGGGACTCATATCAGGGGAGATCATGCCAAGAAGGGATTCATCAAGCATCTCGTCTGTAGAGGGAAATGCCGCCTTCGCATCCACCATCGGTGATTCATAGAAAGGCTGTTGGAATGAGGCCATGGATGTCAAAGTCTTTTGGAGGCGAAAGGAATGATAGGGGAATGGAATAATCAGTAGATTTCAGTGGTTGATTGACCTGCCAAGCCAAGTAGGGCAGCGCAATCCAAGAAGCAAAAGATACAAAGAATAAAAAAGTAGGGATCGTGAAGATGGCAAACTCGTCTCTGTATGCCGGTGTAGAACGAAGATGGCAGTAAACGGGGAAGAGGAGCAATGAACTGGCGGTGTATAAAAGAAGTTGCTCGCCGCTAACTTTTGCGTTTCTATGTGATGGAACGCGGGGATATGTGCGTATATGTGAGTGTGTATGTGGGTGTGGCCGTGCCCTTGATTAGAGACAGGAGTCTGGCAATGGAGAGAATGATATGGCAGGGATTGAGAAGGGGATTTTTGGTTGATTGTCCCTGGGACAAGCCGCTTCTGCTTGTTGAGGGAGGTGGTCGATGGATATATAC
>JAGYHZ010000016.1:0-26873 GCA_024244195.1 Ascosphaera aggregata | reverse complement strand
ATATATATGGGATAAGCCGTGAGGTGGTGCAGGTACGTGTGTGTATGATAGGTAAAGCTTGCCGATATGAAGAGTCAATTGTCACTTCACGACAAGACAACCACCTCAGTTGCTGCTGAAACCAAAGATGATCCGGCATGAACAGCGCAATAACAGTCAGGAAAGGGCTTAAGTGCTATCGTCGAGCAGAGTTTGCGGAGACCAGTACTCCCATTCGCGACACTGCATGTCGACCCAGACCACGCCGTCAGCAACAAGATCGTCGATGACAGTCTTTGCCCTAGCTTCTTCCCAGGCAAGGTTATCGCAAAGCATTGAAGTGGTCACATAGCCAGATATTTGAATGACCTCAAGAACGATGGATTGGTCTGTATTTAGTTCTTTGGGGACTGAGCGGATGTATTTTTTGCTTCCGACTATGATAACGGAGAAACCTGGACCAAGTGGTTCTAGAGATTTGACAGCACGGAGGATATCATCACTAAAAGCCAAGAATCAGCAGCCTGGATAAACATCGCTTGGTAAGATTTTGGGAGAATGAACATACGTAGACACCTCGATTCCACCTCCAATCGCTTTGCCTCCAGCAACAGCCTTCCTACACTCTTCAATCCCAATCAATCCACCATTCTCTCCTCGAGTCTCACGACATATTTCTACAACCCTCCCAGCAACCTCAAAGTAGAAATCATTTACATCTCCCCCTAGCATTTGTGCCCAAAAGCTGCCACTCGACGCCGACCCACCACCTCCTCCTCTCCCATGTTTCCCCTTGATATTACTGCCAGCTAAGGGATCAACTCCGATGGCATTACACATGCGAGCAAACTCAGCACGAAACTCCGGGTTTGACCTAATTTCATCGCCATGTTCAAGAGCAAAAGTATGCAGCAAAGATTGAAAGACAGACAGCTGTGTTTGAAGGGAGGTGAGATGCGTGGATCGTAGGTTTGCGCCGTGGGATGCGTAGGACTGTGAAGTCTGCGTTCTGTTTGCGAAAGCGCCTAGGCCGACACCACGACGGGTCGTCATTTCCAAGAAGATAACCGCAAACAACCGCGCCTTCCTATAGTTCAAGATTCCTTAACCCCTCCACTCTTTAAATGATCGTCATTCCTCCGTCATCTTCAGCTGTTGCCCAGCGTTCCTAGTCTTGTTGTCAAAACCGACGGCCGTTGAAAGCAACCCATATCAAACCTCCGCGGAGTAGTCCTGAGCCGGGAACGACAGCCGGATGACATCATAGCCCTACTCTCACAAATGCGGTAGCTTTCCTAACGTCAGTCCAAACATGGTTAGCGGATCATAAGGACGCACATTTGATAGATGATAATTGATTCGGTCCGGTGTAGTTCCGATCGAGAAGAAACTTGCACCACTTTCCGGCATCCCGCGATCGTCCTTTTCATACATTACTGGGGTTCTCTCCTTCTCCTCCTTTTTTTTCCTTCTCTTTCTTGCTTCTCGACCACGACCAACAGCCCAACTAGCTCTCGACGACGTCAAGTTAGCTCGACACCGACAAAATGGCCGCTACGTATGTTGAATCCTGAAAAAGTCAATCATCTACGCCTGGTCGAGTGCGAAACGTCTGCGGATATAGTCAAACCACAACCTCGCTGGAGATGCGGTCTTCCTTCCGCCTTTGCTTCTGTCCCCTTGGTTTTGGTTTCGTGGAGTGCTTGCGTTACTGAGAAGTGCATCGAGCGCAACTTGCGATTCATCCATTAGGGGATAGTTCAGGCTATGGCAGAGGTGGATTTGCACCAAGCCAGCTCGATATGTCCTGCCGCTCTACCTTAGTACTGTTCTTGATGGCTTTGCCGTTAGCATCATGTTTTCGAGGCTGCTCAGAATGATTATGCCAAATGAAAGCTTTTTGAGAATGGGAATGGTTGATGTGATGGGGTCTTGAGGATCTAAGACTTCGGATTGCTGTTTGCTCAGCGTAGTCTTCTCCTTTAAATCCATGTGGTCTCTCAATAGTGCTTGGTTGATCCAGTATACGCGCCTCAATCGCACATATGGAGCCACATTTCTTCCCGAGCGAAATCATCGCATGGGGTCTTGTTGGATGGGGATATACGAGCATGCATTGATTTTTCACTGGATAGCCAGAATAATCTAGCTGAAGGGCTCTGATTATTCCTGTTATGCCAATTGCCATCACGCATCTACTCCTGCCTCACCAATCAAATCTAGTTCGTCGAGTTCTATCTTCAACCTAATCTTCAGTCTGAGAATGTGGCACTATAAGCCGCAGTTCTTACGCTCGACGAGGTTGTTATTCTTTTCTCCCGTGACTATATACTGATTATGGGATTGTTTTCTGTTCATACAGTACTGTTCCTACCAACGAGCAGGTTCTCGTTCCTGAGACCCTCCTCAAGAAGCGCAAGGCTCAGGAGGCCGCTCGTGCCTCTCGCATTGCTGAGGCTGAGAAGCGCAAGGCTGTGAGTTACACCTCTTATCCTCATTTCCCAGTCATGCTGTTTGCTATGTTGGCGAGTGCGTTCTTGTTTGAGAAAAAGACTATTCATAGTGATGATACCAAACCAACTCGCGACTAGACCACGGTCAATGCTGTCGCTTTGTTAACCATCTTTCGGGGCTGATTTGATTTTGTTTACGTTGGAAAATTTTGTCATTGATCTTCCTAATACTTTACATTGTATCGCCTTACTGACAAACCTTATTGCAGGCCAACAAGGAGAAGCGTGGCGTCATTTTCAAGCGTGCCGAGTCCTACGTCAAGGAGTACCGCGATGCTGAGCGTGAGAAGATCCGCCTTGCTCGCCTCGCTCGCCAGCAGGGTAACTACTACGTTCCTGATGAGCCCAAGTTGGTCTTCGTTGTCCGTATCAAGGGGTATGTATACCGTTCTTACACTCCCAATGAACGCGTCGCTTACTAACATCATGAAGTATTAACAAGATTGCTCCTAAGCCCCGCAAGATCCTTCAACTTCTCCGTCTTCTCCAGATCAACAATGGTGTCTTCATCAAACTCACCAAGGCTACTTCTGAGATGTTGACCATCATTGATCCCTACGTTGCCTACGGTTACCCCAACCTCAAGACCGTCCGTGAGCTTATTTACAAGCGCGGTTACGGTAAGGTCAACAAGCAGCGCATTGCTCTTTCTGACAACCAGATCATTGAGGAGAACCTGGGCAAGTATGGCATCGTCTGTATGGAAGATCTCATCCACGAGATCTACACCGTCGGCCCCAACTTCAAGCAGGCTGCCAACTTCCTCTGGCCCTTCAAGTTGTCAAACCCCAACGGTGGTTTCCGCACTCGCAAGTTCAAGCATTTCATTCAGGGCGGTGACACTGGTAACCGTGAGGAGCACATCAACGCTCTCGTCCGCCAGATGAACTAAATTGTTTGAAATCAAATCTTTGCGTTTGAGCCCTTGCTTGACATGTAACTTATCTGAGTTGTTTGTTGTGAGGGAAATATAATTTTTTCTCCTCCTTCAAACACGCAACAAAAAGGGTTGTCTCTGTCACGGCTGCTGAGTTAGAAAAAATCCAACTATATGAAGCAGCCTTAATTTTTGCAGCTATCTTTTCCATTTTCCTCTCAATGATACCCATAATACCCATTTCATACTGCTGTAGCCTCCTACCCTTCTTCCCCACTTGATAATCTCCTCTCGTAGCCGCGATTCATCTAATATCCGTGTGGCTGCGGGAGTCTTGGTGCATTGTAAGGCCGTGTTCATTTGCATTGATCAACTCCTTGGAACGCGACTGATAATTGAGTGGATAATCATCAGTCGCGTCGCGGGTTTTTATGTAAAACTCACTTCATTTTAGTGACGCGAATTTCGCACTCCACCATATCATTTCTCCTCTGATATCTCTCCTTCGGCACTCTTGTTCGACGGGTGTAAGCATCTTCATTATCTGTTCAATTGATTCGGGTATACGTGTAAGGTTCCTACCTTAATTAGATGTTTGGGACAGGATGTCATCCAGAGCCAAATCCCTTGCTGAACTCCGCAAACTTCGTGCTGAGGGGAAGAAAAGGTTATCAACTTACCAGCTTGAAGACGAAGGCGACCTGTACGACGAGGTTGACGATGACGCATATAAGAAGATAGTTCGACGTCGACTAGATGAGGACGACTTCGTGGTCGATGACAATGGCATTGGTTACGCGGATGATGGTCGTGAGGAATGGGACGATGACGGTCGATATGATTCAGATGAGAGCAAAGGGGACTACCGCTTGAGGGGCAAGGCCGCGAAGAGGAAACGGGAGGATGATGAGAGGAAGAAGGAAGAGATCAATAACGGGATACAGAAATACTTCCATCGTGGAGACGCAGTTGTTGCTAAGAAACCGAAGGTAGGGTTCGTCCGTCCTGCATGCTTCGCTTTGCGTTTCAATTCTACGTACGACGAGGGAGAATGTAAGGAATTTGTTAACAGACGCTAACTCGTTCATGCGAACCTATTACAGCCTGTTGCAACGACCGCAGAGGATGAGGCCTTCATGAACGATCTTTTAGGAGAAGTCGATGCGAACGTCCTTCCATCCTCGCCCATAGCGAAGCAAAAAGCCCTCAAATCGGGTGCCCGACGAAAAGTGCGGATTGTATCACCTCCTCCGTTCAGCAAGTCAATGCGAGTAGCAAATTCTCCGCTTCCCGCTTTGCCAAAAAGTAATGATGATGTCGACTTAGGCGATGATTCATGGCTTGTTCGGCAGGATGGTAATGGTCCAATGAGCGATATCCTACCCTCGTCTCCGGTCGTCAAAGCTGTTGGGAGGAAGACTGGTCTATTAGATGATGGCGATATCGACATTGATAATGATGACCGCCTGAGTGCCAAGGTGAAGAAGGAGGAAGACGACGACGATGACGAAATGATTGTCGTCGAGCAAGCTGCCGCAGCCAATGACATCAAGTTGAGAAGCGTCAATATGGCTGGCTCACGTCCACCACCAAAGATTAAACAGGAAACAAAGCCTACTTCATTTTCATCCCCAGCGCGGCCAACCCAAGATAGTGATGTCGATGCTTCGTTATGGAACGATCTTAACAGCAAATTGAACATTGTCAGCTCGCCGGCCTCGGTCTCGGGGTATCATAGCTTTGGCAAAGTCCCTGCGCAGGATGTTGTCGAGACCGACGGTACACTCAATTTCTTCTGGCTTGATTATGCGGAAGTACATGGTAGCCTCTGTCTATTCGGCAAAGTGCAGAACAAGAAGACCGAAAACTTCGTCAGCGCATTTGTTAAGGTCGACAATATTCTTCGAAAGCTATACTTCCTGCCTCGAGAGCATATGGTCAAATTGGGTAGAGAAACGGGCGAGGAGGTTGGAATGGAAGATGTCTACCAGGAGGTTGACGCTCTAATGACCAAATTGAGAGTCAGGGAACACAAGATTAAACCGTCAATAAGGAAATATGCATTCGAGCTGCCGGATATACCGAAGGAAGGGGAATACCTGAAGCTCATGTATTCATACGACTCGCCTCCCCTCTCAATGGATACAACAGGGACGACCTTCTCGCATGTCTTTGGCACCAATACCGCTCTGTTCGAGCAGTTCGTACTGTGGAAGAGAATAATGGGACCGTGCTGGCTGAAAATCGAAGAGGCCAGCTTTACCTCCGTCAATGGCGCTTCGTGGTGCAAGTTGGAATGCCAGGTGGATAACCCAGCTACCATTACACCCCTTCCCAATGCTGAGAACCAGGAAACTCCTAAATTGACGCTCATGAGTTTGGCGTTGCGTACCCAGCTCAATGCCAAGGAGAACAAACAAGAAATCCTCATTGCAAGCGCTCGTGTCTACGAGAACGTCTCGCTCACAAATTCCACGCCAGCGGATGAAATTCCTTGCAGGATATTGACCGTCATGAGGCCGGCGGACTCCTCGTATCCGATCGGCTTCGGGGCTGAAACAAAAAAGCATCGTGGCACCTTTATGCTGGAGAAGAATGAGAAATTCCTTCTCAGCAAATTTCTTGCTCTTTTTGAGCGCATCGATCCCGATGTTCTCATGGGCCATCAACTTCAGGATGTTGATTTTAATATATTGCTGAGCCGTCTTCGTGACCTGGGAACTCCAGGATGGCATAGAATTGGTCGCCTCAAACGCAGTGAATGGCCAAAGAACTTTTCCAAAGGGTCTAGCTTTTTCGCCGAAAGGCAGTTGGTTGCTGGTCGACTGATTGCTGATCTGGCTAATGATATGGGCAAATCGCTCATGCTCAAGTGTCAGTCTTGGAGCTTAACAGAGATGAGTAACTTATATCTAGGCGGTGGGAAGACCATGCGATCTGATATTGATACGCAAGCTGCATTGAAGACGTGGGCGAGAACTAAGGAGGGTCTGATGAATTATGTTAGTCATTGTGAGACTGATACGCATCTCATTGCCGCACTGGTTCTCAAGATGCAGTTGTTACCTCTCACGAAGGTCTTGACAAACTTGGCTGGAAATTCGTGGGCTAGGACGTTGAGCGGCACACGTGCAGAACGGAATGAGTATATCTTGCTTCACGAATTTTACCGCAACAAGTATATATGCCCAGATAAGTACACTGGAAGAAAGTCGTTCAAGAGTGAGGAGAATGACGAACCGGACGGCAATTTGGATCGCAGGAAGAAGGACAAATATAAGGGAGGTCTGGTTTTCGAGCCTGAAAAGGGCTTGTATGACAAGTACGTGCTTGTCATGGATTTCAACAGTTTGTATCCAAGTATCATACAGGAGTATAACATCTGCTTCACAACAGTCGACCGCAACTCTACGGTAAGTGGTTATCAGCCCCTGTCTATCGCAAAAGGTGCTAACAACCCATCAGGCCAATAATGAAGGCGATGAACATGTACCCGATGTCCCTGCCGCTCAGGAACAGGGCATCTTACCACGATTGATCGCCACACTCGTGGGCCGTCGTCGCGAGGTGAAAAAGATGATGAACAGTAAGAATGCTACACCGGACGAGCTAGCATCATGGGACACGAAGCAGCTTGCCTTGAAGCTCACTGCCAATTCCATGTATGGCTGTCTTGGTTATACTCAATCGCGCTTTTATGCCCGACCACTTGCTATCCTCATCACCTACAAGGGCCGTGAGATTCTTGGGAGTACGAAGGCTCTGGCAGAGATGAATCAGCTTCAGGTCATTTATGGCGACACCGACTCCGTTATGATTAATACTCACGCGAACAACATAGAGGAAGCTATGAAAGTGGGGAACAACTTCAAGAAAGCAGTCAACGAGCAATACAAGCAGCTTGAGATTGACATCGACAACGTCTTCCGTCGTCTTTTGCTGCACGCCAAGAAGAAGTACGCCGCTATCAATGTCACCGAGCGAAATGGAGTATACGTCGATCAGTTGGAGGTCAAAGGTCTCGATATGAAACGTCGCGAATTCTGCGCACTTTCGAAAGATGTTTCACAGACGCTACTCAGCGAGATTTTGTCCGGTGAAGATCCAGAAACGGTCATCAGCAAGGTCCACGATCATCTGAGAGAGACTGCGGATAAGATGAGGGCGTATGAATATCCCATACAAAAGTACGTCATATACACAAAGCTGTCGAAAAGACCAGAAGAATACCCTCAGAAGGACTCGATGCCACCTGTGCAGGTTGCACTGCGGGAACTTGCCAGGGGTCGAACTGTTAGGCCAGGAGATGTCATTTCCTACATTGTTACGACCGGTGAGAATGGAGATTCGTCACTGAACCCAGCGCATCGGTCCTACACGCTTCAAGATGTCATGAAGAAGGATTCCAACTTGAAACCCGATATCGAGTTCTACCTTCTGAAACAGATATTCCCACCAGTCGAGCGCCTTTGCGCACCGATTCCTGGGACAGACCCCGTTCGCCTTGCTGAATGTCTCGGTCTTGACACCAGAAAATACCAAATCAGCAGCAGCAATTCGTCGCGTGACCAACGAAGCATGGAAATTACTCCTCTAGAATCCCAGATCCCGGACGACATCCGTTTTAGAGATGCAGCACGATTGACACTTCGATGTCGCGCATGCGGCGAACGACATCAGTTCGAAGGTCTTTCGAGGTCTCTCGACTTATGCACTCCTGAAGGCTTAGTCTGTCCAACCTGCGGTGCTCGATTCACAACACTCTCAATCATCGCACAACTCGAGTATCAGATTCGGATGCAGACATCGAAGTACTATGACGGCTGGCTTGCATGTGACGAATGTGGCAACCGGACTCGCGGAATTAGTGTCTATGGACACCGATGTCTAGGTCCACGTGGTCGGGCGGAAGGTTGTCGTGGTCGCATGATTTACGAGTATACCGAGAAGCAGATGTACAATCAGTTGCTCTACTTTGCTCGGATCTGGGATCTTGAGAAAACAAAATCTGTGCTGGCCAAAGAAACGGATGTTGAGAAAAAAGAGAAAATAAAAGCTTTAATTGCACACAATCGGGAACGCTTCGAAGTAATCAAAGAGGTTGTGGATGCTTATTTGAAGAAGTGTGGCAGGCAGTGGGTTGAGATGGATCAGCTTTTTGGATTTGCTTTGAAATGAAGATCTTCATTTCACACGTAAATCCACATGTGTTTTGTGCCTTGTTTGCACTTACCTTCAATCTCCCGTGGAGCGTTGTCAGAGGTATCAGAGGCTGGCTGAGCGATTCGTATCCATCAACCACTACATCCGGTGGAACGGAAGCAGATGCACGCCGGAAGGATATACTCTAACGAGTACTCCGTGATTCAAGCTCCTGGCCAGCGAACCACGAGGCGTCAGGAAGAGTGAAGCTTACATTGCACGTGAAATTGGGACGTTCAGCAACAGAGCGCAGCAGCTTTGCGGGAGGACCTGATCGCAAGCGCTCCGTGGTATCGTTTCCCTAGGGAGCAATGTCACCTGAAAGACCGCCAACAGCCAAGCGGTAGCTGTTCGCAAGTATGCATCACCCGTACAGTTTTGGATATAATTGTATGTACAGAATGCTAAGGGAGTGTGGAGTAGATTGTGAAGAAAGGACGATACTTGGCGTATACATACTGTGTCGGTTGCTTTGGAGCTAAGGCAACGAAGCAAAAGGGAGTTAGAGAGCCTGAAATCCGAAAGCTTGAAATCTACAATTAATTCCTCCACCATCACCATGGCACGGCAGGACTTGGGCGAAAAATCGCCGCCGTTGGCGCCGACCAATACTGGACGCACATGCCGAAGATGGGGCTTGGATCGAAGCAGTGCATTGATTTATACCACACCAGGGTTCGATTTCGAGCCTGAGCTTAACTCTTCGCGGAACGATATGGGCAAGGAAATGGCGCTACTATTTCGTTCAACGGCAATAGGATTAGTTGAAGCAGTCGCAGCCGCAGCAGTCCCTGCTTGTAAAGGTCGCGGCAAGGAAAGACGACTGATGCACGGCAACTTGGAGCGAGGGGAGATATTAACACGGAATAAGCGCATTACGCTCCTGTCTCAACAACGTGTAAAGACGTGAAGGAGTCAGGAACGGCAAGTAGAAATCAGCTGAAATATGTACATGAGTGGGCTACGAATAATCTTTTCTTCCTGAGTTTCAGTGCGAATAGATTATGATTCGATATCATTAAATATCAACCAATCACAGGGCTACTCCCGAGACGCGACACGCCTACCTTGCTTGCTCAAAGTGACCGACATTGTCGGTTACAATGCAGGTTTTTTTTGAACATGTGCCAGCAACTGCACTGCTTGAAAGCTGTGGAGGCATTGTGTCAGTGCAGTCAGGCAGCAAAAATCGCTTCCCATAACCCACCTTGCCACGCGGAGAGATCACTCACGCTGATCGGGCAGCGTGAGCTAATTCAAATGCCGTACGGTTTGCAATCTAAGCGGACCTCTGCAAAGCTTGGTATCTTGCATGATAACGAAGATCCGTGAACACCTCCTGAACCGCCCCAAAGCGTGTACTGAAGTGTTGATATGTTTGCTGAAACGCAAAATGGCGAGGTGATTGAAATTGTTCCCTTCCCTGATTCGGAAAATTAGTGACCCTTTCTCCCCTCCTTATCCCTTTCGCATAGTAGCTCACGGCATTAGTACGCTCCACGGAACATCGCCTACCGCAACCAGATCCCCATACTGTGACTGCTAGCTGGCGATGTAGACCAATTGCTGCAACTTAGAAATCGACATCATCGTAGCTTCCATAGTAAACAGATGGTTTGATTGCGCAGGTCTTTCCGTACACCGTGATTAACATATACTTTAGCAGCAACAGTCCCAGCAACATTGGTTCGCCCCATCCTGGTTTTCAATTCCATGGGTGTGGTTCTGGATATCTCGTATTCCGCAGACTAAGCATCGAAATTCACGTTTGACAGTAAATCACTCCAGCGCTTCAAGCTTCCATATACGCGGAGTCCCCTCCTTCTCACCCCTCATGAACCGGATAATCAGGCCAAGATACCGCTCACTCTGTCATCGGTCATTTTCTCGACAATCACCATCCAACATCTTCATCGGTCTTCGGTCTCCTGGTATATCTCCGAGCTCGGCGACCGGGACAGAACCAGAAAGGATGGCCCAAATGAGGGACACAGGAAACGCGGCAGGTGGCAGCCCCGTCTCTGCGGCTTGTTTCCTTCCTTGAACGGATGAAAGGAACGATAAGAATGGATGAAAGTGGATCCTTTAGTCTACCCTCGAAGAAAATGACCCGGGTGAGAAAAGTGCCTTGTGGGCCGGGAGAGCCATATCCTGAAGAGAACAAGAGGAAGACCCTTGCTCTGCTCAGTACCCAGTGACCTCTTATGACTAGAAGCCGAGACACTTCTTTTATCTGCCTTGTGGCCCGCTCCCTCAGAAATCCGATTGAACTATTTCTGAGGGCGCAGGCGGTTGCAGTGGATGCAGTGGATGCGGGTGCTTGGCCGACGACTCATTCGTCCTCTTATACTCATTTTGAGAAAAAATGTTATATCACGAGAAGAATTTCAAAGCGGCATATTTATCTCCATTGGTTCGCTGGGAACGGTATCGCAATCGTTAAATTTCCAATCTTCCCTCCTTTTTCATCTTGGTTCTTCTCTCCCCTTTCCTGGCCGTCTACTTTCTTTCTTCATATCTTCTCTTGGTGTTGCTGTTGCTGCACGATTGATTATCAGAGTCATCGAGCATATTTTTGCTTGCTTGCTTTCTTGCTTGAACATCTCCGCTCTGGTATTAAGAGAAGTGAGAGGAGAGTGGTTTTCGCAGTCGTCGAGACTTGTTTCATATTGTCAGATCAGAAATCTCTGCCTGGTAAAAAAAAAGGCCTTTTCTTTCCTATCTTCAAATATAATCTCATAGTCTGCGCGTTCTTTGGCCATTCGACCATTGAACCTGCAATTTCCTCCGAATCATCTAACATTTCTAGATATGCAGAGTGGTGAGTCAGACGAAAACCCGTAGTTACCCATTGTATTCCACTCTTCTTCAAAGGCAATTGCTGACGATCCACGCCAGATCATCCTTCTCAATCGTAGGAGGTGACTCATTTATTGAATATCTATTCAAATGGTCTTAAAACCGCTTACTCAGTTTGCGCGCCAGGCCTTATCCAAGAGCTTTACTCACGGCTACGCTCAGTCCGTCGTAGCCGCTTCACAATCCAGCTATGCATCTCAAACAGGTTCTCAGATAAGCCAGCAATTGGGCGCCAATTCCAAATATCCTCGGTCAGCCCAACTGCAGACTCTGCAACCACCTGTTCCGACCTTGAAATTAGGTTCGGCGAGCGGTGATTCCGGATTGACGGCTTATCATGCTGCTTATCAGCAGGCCCAACATGCCGAAGAAACACATCTACATCTCTCAAGGAGGAGGGGCCTAGTTCCCATGACGGAAGAGGCTCGATCAGAGCAGCGGGGTAAGGAGCAGCGTGGTGAACATGTTGAGACTAGTAGTGCTCGATCGCGGCATTCTCCGCACTCCAGTCAACATGATATCATGCAGGTTGAAAATGTCGCCGTCAACGCCGATATCTCTGCAAGAGTGGACGAGGCAGTTGCTCGTGAAATGCGAGAGCTTGAAGAGGAAGATGCAGCTGCCTCTGAACATGACGGAACCGAGACCCCCGTGTCTGGCTCGACGCACCCGACATCACCGCTTGGTCCACTTGTCTCGCCCAAGACAGTACATGCTCGCACACCGGCTGAGATACGGTCGGAACACATTGTCTCCCTGGCTGCTATGCGACAATGGGCCCAGATCCCCGCTGCCTTCGAATCATTGTTAAGAGATCGAATGGTCCCCACAGCTCAGGCATACAATGCTCTTCTTGAAGCTGATATTCAATTGCATGCTGACATTCACGATGCTGTTCCTAAAGCACTTGACATTTACTCCGACATGCTTCGCAGGAATGTCCTACCTGATACCGAGACTTACAAAATTTTGGTCCCATTGCTCACTTCAAGGGCGCTTTCCTGCTTTAATCAGCTGAAACTCCTGGAGCAGCAAAAAGGCCGTTTTAGTACTTCTGCAGAAAATGGCAGTTTCATTCTCAGGTCTAGTGAGGCAGAACACGCACTGCTGGTTGAGGATCACTGCTTGCCCATCGTACTAAAACTTTTCTCAACGGCCATATCGCGTCATCCTGAAATAAAATTCGCCAACAATGTCTACTTCTCTTTGATCAATGTCTGCGCCCGCAGTGGTAACGTTGACAAAATGATTGAAATCATGTCGGATATGGAGGCCGCTCACGTCACCCCTCATGCATTGCTGTTTCCACTGATGATTGACGCATTTGCCGCGAATGGTGATCTGAAGAGCGCCGTTGAATGCTACAATGAGTACAAGCATCTGGCTATGGCCGACGATGCCGGTGTCTTCAGCATCATTGGCCGTGCTGACGGTGAGGTTTATGCCAGCGTTGTTAAGGCTTATCTATCGTGCGATAAGAAGGAAGGAGGCATTCGATTCATGGAGAGAATCCAGTCAAGCTTCGAACCAGTTAATGCCGAGCAGCAAGAACGCCTTGCTGCCATTCAGGATATAGTTGTCAAAGATGGCCTCGTTCAGCATGCCATTTCAAATGGTGAATTTGCCGAGGCTTTGGAAATTGCCAGGACAAGATTGTCTAGTAATACTTTACTCCTCAACGAAACCGCCGCCATGATTTGCATCGCTGCTGCCGATGCCAACAACGTTGAGATTGCGACGCAGGCATATGGCATCCTTGGCGAAGTGAATATCTCCCTAGATCCGGCCGTATCTATGCTGGCTTTGCATATCCGGCAAGGCAATATCCCCGCAGCGCAATCGTTCTGGGGCGTTCTCATGTCAGGTGCTAGGTTGAGCCCAGCCGTGATCCATCCTACTGCCATGTATACCGTGGCCTTGCTGAAGGACGGAAAAGTTGGAGATGCGTTCCTCGAGGCACGGGCTATGTTCTCTCGTGTCAGAGCCTCCCAAGCCTATGCAAGTGCGACATCCGCTATGCAGTCACACGTGCGAGAGGAGATCGATGAGACAATTGATTTCCTCGGGAGAACTGTGATGACCTCGTCCGCGATCCTCTCGCCGCCGGCTTCAATGAACCTCCTGTGGGCAATGATCGAGAATGGTGGTCTTGTCTCACCGATCGCTGAACACGTCATCGCAAATCTGGGACCGGAAAGCATTGCCACTCTCAGTGCATCAGACCTTGCCCTTGTACTGCAGGTCCAAGCTGGCATACTTGCTAATCCCAAGAATATCGCTGCTGTTGATGCAGCTCACCCACTTCGATTTGCACATCTGTTGGACGTTGCGATGGTCAGTGCTGTACCCGCCGATGCACTACGTCATCCGATCGTTGAAGTTGCAGTTACAAAATTGAACGACATTGGGGTACGTCCAGACATTGTCCCCCGCTGGCACGCGTTTGTGAAGCCGGCCTATGTACCGGCCCCACCATCTACTGCTTCGATTTTCTCGGCCCCACATGTTGTCTCCCCCGTCCCATCCGATTCTCCTGTTGCGACGACATCGAGGTACACCAAATCGCCTGTTCCCAAGGCACCTGAGGATACGTTTGACCCTTACGCTCACACAACGGACTTTCGTGGCTCATCTCAGATTGCGGAAGAACTCGAGAGTACATCTGGCCGTCCACCACAGCACCTGAACGAAGCAATGACCAAACTTAGAAATATGCGCCGCCTCGGCAGACATCCCCGGTACATCACTTATGCTAAGTTGATCACCGCTGCTGCGAAGTTCAATCGCATGAATCTGGTCAATGAGATTTTAAACATGGCACGTCATGACGTTCCTTTATTGCCTCAGTATCAGCTCGTCAAGTATGGATGGACCGGCATCCTCGACGCCATGGTTGCTGCATGTTTGACATGCGGTGACCGAGCTCAAGCTGATAGATACCACCAGGAGTTGCTTGATATCGGTGCTGCTCCTTCCGCCAACACGTTCGGTCTGTATATCACGACCCTGAAGGAAAGTACGAAGACGTTCGACGAGGCGACTGAGGCTGTCAAGATTTTCCACCGCGCTACGGCTGAGGGAGTTCAGCCAACTAGCTTTTTGTACAATTCTCTCATTGGCAAGCTAGGCAAGGCTCGCCGCATCGATGATTGCTTGTCTTACTTTGCTGAAATGCGCTCCAATGGCGTTCGCCCGACCAGCGTGACGTATGGCACCATTGTCAATGCTTTATGCAGAGTCTCTGACGAGCATTTCGCGGAAGAGATGTTCGACGAAATGGAGTCGGTGCCGAACTATAAGCCCCGACCCGCTCCTTACAACTCCCTTATTCAGTATTTCCTTAACACCAAGCGTGATCGTACCAAGGTTCTCGCCTATTACAATCGCATGCTGGCTCGTGGTATACAGCCCACCATGCATACCTACAAACTTCTCATCGATGCTTATGCTAGCCTTGAGCCCGTGCGCATGGATCTTGCTGAAGAGATTATTGAGAAGATCCGTGCTTCGGGGGAAAGACCTGAAGCTGTTCACTACGCCTCGATGATCCATGCCAAGGGATGCGTCCTGCACGATCTCGATGGAGCCCGGGAGATCTTCGACAGAGTAATTGATAACCCTACATACGCTGTGACACCACAGGCATGCCTTTATCAAGCTCTCTTCGAGTCATTGGTTGCGAACCACAAGGTTGGCGAAACCCAGACTCTTCTCGACTCAATGGCTGCTCACGGTGTTGAGATGACACCTTATATCGCCAACACGTTGATTCACGGTTGGGCTGCCGAGGGTAATATCCTCAATGCTCGTACCGTGTATGATGATATCGGTATCAGAAAGCGTGAGCCTAGCACGTACGAAGCCATGACTCGCGCTTATCTTGCCGTTGAGGAACGTGCGAAAGCCAGCGAAGTTGTATCCGAAATGGTCTCGAGAGGGTATCCTGCGGCTGTCACAGGGAAAGTCTTAGAACTCATTGGAGGCGGCGTCCCGGTCTCAACGACGCGATAGCTTTGCTATCAATTTTGTGGATCATCACCCTATGATTGCCCATCGCTTCTCCCGCGTGCTCGCCTTGGGCTTCGCCCGTTATCTTATTCAGCCATTTGATGATTGCTCCTCTTTCTTTCGGTACGGATACCTCTCAGTATTTGATTTATCGCCTTTCTGCCGTCAACTTGAAAAACTCGCAATACTTCTTTTCTTCAATTCATTCGCACTTGCCCGGATCTCCCTGGACCCCGATTAGCATTGCAAGTCACGCACAACGATCAACATCCTTGATGATGGAATGGCTTTACGATCTGACACCCAAGACGTGCCGCAGCACAACCCAAATCCTTTCATCTTCATTCTTGTACTGACTGGCTCATCCTTTTTCGCACTACAATATCTTGCGTTTTCACGCTTAGTTTTGATTATGATCAAAAGGACCTAATGAGGCTCTTCAGTCTCTGTCCTGGGTGGGTGCTTGTTGTTCTTATATATCAGAGGGTGGATCAGGGACGTTACAATTCAACGGGGAAAGGTGTTCAGGATCTCGATCTACTTTTTGCATGCTCAGATAAACGGCGTTTGGAATTGCTCTTCTTCGCTCCTGATTACCGGTCGTCCACCTTGTCTGAATTATTCCCGCTTCTTGCTGCCATGCGAGAGAGCACTAAAATCGGCTTGTCTTGTTCTTTCTTACTTTCTTTCCGTTGTTGGTTTTTTTTTTTTTCTTTTTTCCTCGTCCGTTCAATGATGCATTTCCAAAACCCTTGCTTGCCAATCTACTTTACTCCATATCAGATTTCCTGTAAAATGCAGCGTCTTCCTGCGTCTTCCTGAAGTGACGAACTTTTCTTTTCTCTCATCAACTGAACATACTCCTCTCCTGGAAAGTGCCATATACAGTTCACAAGCACGTACTAACAATTGCAACCAACCCACGGCAACATGACGATCCAGGGCCCAACAGTCACAACAGAAGCTTTCAACAACGACACGGACTATTCAGTATGTCGGGAATCAGCTCCCATCTACTACGTAGGAGAATTGCGCCTGTTCGTTTTCTCATCAACTGGCATTATCAATGCCTTGCACATTGATATCCAGGTTTTGTATCTCCCCTCAAGATAAGCATCCGCGATAAGCGCTATCATTGCCAGACGCGCGCTCGGTGGTTTTGACATTCGTAGCACTTGAAGCTGCGCACATGTGCATCTATCAGTCTTCTTCTCTGGAGCAAATGAGGCAAAGGAGGGACTGAGCCAAAGCGATTCGTTTGATTGCAAGCGTCACCTCAGGTGTCGTCGCTTGCAAGTCAAGTAGGGAATTGAATTGTACTGAAGTCCAATCAAGCGCTTTCTACGAACGTTCTTGGCCTGAGCCGGAATGCGACATGGTTATATGAACCTCTAACTTCAAACCATCGATCTGAACTACCTTACGATATAATTGCAGCAGATGCGCCTTCCATTTCCCCCCTAGACATTGAGGTAGATATCTATCGCGGTGGGACTCGCACCTCAGAAATTGATTGCAATTAACAGTTATACTCGTCATGGGTCCTCCTACGACAAACATCACCGCCATCTCGGCACCTGGCAAAGTCCTCCTGGCTGGCGGGTATCTAGTACTCGACCGCAAATATACTGGATTGGTTCTAGCACTGGATGCAAGAATACATACCATCGTACGACAGATACAGAAGAAGCCAGCCAATGATGAAGAAGGTGCAGCGGCGACGGTGACAAGTTCAGATACAATTACCGTGAGGTCACCACAGTTCCTAGATGCCGTATGGGTATATGCAACTGAGAAACTACCTAATAACGGAGGCATTAAAGCCGTTCAACAAGGAGATGGTCCCAAAAACCCATTCGTCGAGACCTCTTTGAGCTATGCTCTGACGTATGCGAGCTTTGTGACCGGTTCAACCTCCTTTGGATCGCTCGACATCATGATTCTGGCAGACAATGACTACTATTCCGAAACCGAAACGTCACGGGACAACAGGAATTCCCGATTTGCGAATTTCGGTGTCAAGCTGCAGGATGCTCACAAGACGGGACTTGGATCGTCGGCTGCGCTGGTGACGTCTTTGACATCCGCAGTTGTCCTTCATCACACAATCCAGGCAGAAGATTTACCGCTCGTGCGACATAGGCTACATAATCTATCGCAAGCAGCACATTGTGCAGCTCAGGGGAAGATTGGATCTGGGTTTGATATCGCAGCAGCGGTCTACGGCTCATGTGGTTACAGACGATTTTCACCAGAGATACTCACTCGCCTGGGCGATCTTGGCTCAAACGGTTTTACGGAGAGGTTGTTCGCAATTGTGGAAGATGTAGACCCGGAGGCACCTTGGGATATGGAATTGACAGACGTTGGCTTAAAACTTCCACGTGGGATGCAGATGGTTCTTTGCGATGTTGACTGTGGCTCCAAGACGCCGGGCATGGTTCGCAAGGTCATGGAATGGCGCGAAAAGAATCCCAGAGAAGCAGAATTATTTTTTAACGAGTTACAACGCTGCAATGATTTGTTACGCCAGCAGATCATCTCCTGTTCTGGGATGAGGGAACGAGTCACTTACCCGTCGCGCCCACCTACGACTTCATCCAATGAGGACCAGCGGGGCTCAGGAAGTTTCAATGTCTCCTCAATCATTCATCCGCCGCAACAGCAACAACCGCCACCTAATCCGAACCAACCGCACTTGCTATCACAGGATAGCTCACAAAGCAACGGCAATCTAAACTTCGCGCTCATTGCCGAACCAATCTCTCGTATACGGACATATCTCCGCGGATTAACGGCTCGCGCTAAAGTTCCCATTGAACCGCCAGCACAACATCATTTACTAGACAGCATCATAGAAAATGTCAGCGGTGTTGTTGGTGGAGTCGTTCCCGGCGCTGGTGGTTATGATGCCGTTTCTCTGCTCGTCCATAGCGATATCAATGTTTTAAGAGCGCTGCGGACATACTTGGCGGAGTGGGAAGGAAGTGATAATGCACAATTGACTGATGAGTATGGTGGGAAGATTGAAAGAGTGCGGTTGCTCAATGTGGTTCATGGATCGGAAGGTGTGAAGCATGAGAAGGAATTGAGGTTGTATGCGGCTTGGTTGGAATAGGGACTGTGCCAGAGAAGAAAAGGCGTATTGGATTGGCCCACATTGGAGCTGATCGTGCCTTTGTTTGTTTTTATTGTGCGCGCACTGATTACAATTTGTGAATATATATATAGGAGGAATTTTTGCCATTTGATTCCATCGTACTGTGCCTATGGGCATTATCTACTTTTGCTGTTCTGTGGTATTGGGCTCCTCAGCATGTATTGTTCCTCCCTCCTATACGATAGCTGTTTTCCGCTCTTAGAGGAGGTTTCCTACATTGTCGGCAGCTAACCTAGTCAGTGATAATAGCTGTGCTGCCCTGCATTCTGGCGAGTCTCATAGTGCTTATAACAGCTGGTCACGGTCACCTCTAAAGAGAGACAGCGGTACACAGAAGGAGTGCTCTCCCGAAACGGACAGCGATTCATGAAGTAAGAGTAACGTTGCTCCGTAATGCGACACTGCGCTTGTAGCAAGTTTGCCAGCATTCAACACTCGCTTGTCGTGAGCATGCCGGTATTAAGCGATACATGCATCTCAGCATGGACTGACTATGGGTAGGGAAGGATATAGGTTTCTTTGAGCAGTGGGTTTGGTTGATATGAGCGAACCAGCGTGAGTCTTCGGCATTCCCCTGGGGAGACCAGTCAATGCCTAGATGACGCTGAAGCTGGCCCTTACTGTAGCTCTTGGTACCACCACGCGAAGAAGAACATCTAACGTTCATCTCAACAGGGCACGGGAAATTCCTGGAATAACGATGACCTTCAGATGCAGCGTTTTCCTTTTTCTTTTTCATAATTTCATCGTGGTACTCTGCTCATCTTTGGAATGGAAACTGGCCCATCCCTCACACAAGGTCACCATCTCATTAAGCCAAGGGAACGGCGACGTTGGAGCGAGTCGGAAGGGACAAACAAAAAACGCTCAATGAATCCGTCCCTGTTTAAAAAGCAGAAGAATACGTGGGAAGAGGTACCTTGTTATTTTCTTTGTTTATTATTTATTTTTTCAGACTGCACCGGAATGTGTATGACGGTGAACACTAAAGGAATACAGTATTCAAAGCCGTGACAAAGCTTGGTCGCTATTAGCAGTTATCAACCAGCTAGAAGCCTTGCAGCTCTCTTGTTCCAAGCAGTCGGTACTCAGAGGAGCAGGTGAAACGACTACGGAGGATAGTCATGTCAAAACAAGCAAGCGAATGCAGGATACAAGCAGGGCCCCGTCAATCGCAAGGGCGTCAGACCTGACTCGATGGGTTTTCATCATTTCCATGGTTGAATTCTACCTGGACTTTGGCTGACCCTCGCTGACCCCGGTGAGAGAAGAAGAAGAAGAAGAAGAAGCTGAGGCGGAAAGGGAGAGGAGAGAGGAGAAAGGAGAGGAAAGAGGAAAGAAGGATGAGGGGGAGGATGGGAAAGGGAGATGGAACCGGGGCCCGGTGTGAAATTCCACTTTTCAAGCTCTCTTCAGACGTACTGGCCGTGTTCGCCGTAAGTCAAACTCGTGGCTTGAAGGCTGAATGACTTGGTCAACGGAACAAAAGATGACGACGGCCAGGAATGAGAAACTGCCGCCGCTGCGGTAATTGTTCTTGTCGTCGCCGTCGTCGTCGTCTTCATTATTAGTGGTTTGGTATGCTGTCAGTGTGAATTCAGGCCGTTGCGAACAGCAATAGCTTCATCCGAGCTCAGTGTCCAACCAGTCAGGATAGCAGCACGGGTGAAGTAGAATGAGGAAGGCACAATTGCCTTTGCTGATCTGCCTGACGAAGCGATTGAATTTCTGCCATTCCGAGGTGAAATGCGTTTGAAGAAGGGAGAGGGAGAGAGATGAGAGATAGGGAGACAGTCAGTCAATCAGTCAATCAACCATTGCCTGGAAAAATCTCTCACAACTCACAAGGAGCAAGTAAGATCAGATCAGATCAGACTGACTGATTGGACTGGACTGGACTGGACTGGACTGGCATGAATCGAAGGTCTGGAATCGGGCTGTTGGTTTGAAATCGTAGCAGGGAAGGAGAAGAACCAGGATCGCATTCTTTCTCTTCTTTTCATCATCATCATAATCATCCTCCAGCTTCATCTTCATCTTCATTCTACTCTTTCTCCCTGTGTGTCCATCATCATCACATTGCTGTTTCATCTTAACCTCCTTGATTTGACTGTATTCAAAGCATGGTCATCATCAGCCATCATCGTCATCAAATAATCCAAGTTCAAATCACTCAATAAGTTCCAAGTTTCATGTTCTGTCAATTCCTACATCGACTCCACCACTCAATTGAAGGAATAAGAGAAATAAGAGGGATTTGATCATCATTTGAGTCCCGTCTTTTCTATTTTTTATTTATCATAACTATCATTATCATCATCATCTCATTCTTTTCGTTCTTTTCTTTTCATCTCTCTCCCTCTTTCTCTCCCTCCTCAAGCCGGTCTGTTGGAGATTATCACAGTCACGGACGCTGCCAACAAACAAGCTGCAAACAACAAGACTTGCGCAGATAAAAAAAGGAGCCTAACGAAAGCCATTAGTGTCGATTGTATTTCATACCCTCTACTCTCCTCCTCCCCGTTCCAGTGACTATTACATTACTTCCATCTCTTCGCTGCTCTTCGCTGCTCTTCGTACTTCTCCCTCCGCGTCATGGGACCGAACGAGGACACCCCTTTCTTGGCCGAGCATAATCAGGGATCAGGATCATCGTCTGAGCGTCCCGCTACTAGAGTCACGGACAGTCCTGTCGACGCTCCAGAGACTCCCATTGCTCAAACTTCTCAGCCTGATCCTGCTGCTGCTGCTGCTGCTGCTGCTGCTGCCACTGCCGCCGCTACTTCCAATTCTGCAGCTGCGATTACATTGCCGGCTTCGGGAGGTCAAGAACAGATGAACACCAATCAAGAGCCTATCACTACCACAGTCGATAAAACTGGTACATTTCATACGGTTGCTGATGCTCCTACCGCTTCTCCTGCTACCGCTACCGCGCAACTACCTGGCAACCCTGTTACAGCCCCTGCTTTACCACAAAGGACGCCCTCCATGTCGCACGGGTCGCTTTCCTCCTCAAAATCTGAACACGGGCTGATTACGCATCCACACCAGCAAGATCAGGAGCAATCAATGAAGGAACAGTCCGAAAAGCAAGTTTTTGCCTCACAGGAAGATTCACAGCAGCAACAGCAGCTATCGCTGCATACACGGGGTCCCCAGACAGATAATACCCAATCAATCACATCAAGTCACGGCCAGGAGCCTTCTGTTGGTGCTTCAGAAAATCCACGGTTGCCCTTGTCTCTATCACATTCCCTCCAATTACCGCAAGAGCAAGAGAGTGATAATCAACTACATACAGTGACTTCGGCTAGTACTGTTGCCCACGCTACTCCTGGTGCTTCTGAATCCGAACCGAAGGAACGTCAAGAAGATACTGCACTTTTGGATACTCATCTTTCTACTGCTCCTACAATGCATAATCAAGATACTCCCGCACAACATCAATCAGACGCACAGTCACTCCAACCAACAGTCAACTCGCACGAACACGACCAGTCCCGCTCCTTAGCGTTGGCGTCCGCACCGGTATCAGCATCAGCAGGTTCAGATGATATAACCCGAGAGAAAGCTGTGGCATCTCAAGAGAAAGAAGAAATGGTTAATGAAGATGCAAGGTCCGGTACAGGCAGTGCCATGACACCTGCCATTGGCTCCGATATTGGACATGGAGCCGACGTTTTGGAACCAACGAACAAAGCTAAGAAGAACCATAGCAAGGCTGACAGCTGCGATGATAATATGTCGACGGCAACTGCACAATCGTTAACTATCACTCTGTTGTTGACGAATGGTGCGAGACATCCGTTTGAGATATCATCTAGATATCTGAAGAAGAGGAACCAGAATGTTGAGGGACTGGATCCCTTCAATATGAGTGTTTATACATTGAAGGAATTGATTTTGAAAGAATGGCGATCAGGTTGGTGTTCTAATGTTTCAGATTTCCTTCGTCAGGCGTTGCGAATGCCATGCTGACAGGTCACCAATTTTGTGCCATCATTCAGACTGGGAAGCACCTCCAGCTTCCCCGACATCAATTCGTCTCATATCCTTCGGCAAGATGCTAGATGACAAGTCTCCATTGTCAGGTAAGTCCTATCAGTACCGGGAAGAATCATGTATGCCCCCTAATCTTCAAGTTACCTTGCTCATCTTTATTCTGTAGAGTGCAAATTCAATCACGATGCCCCTAATGTTGTGCACATGACGCTGCGACCTCCCTCTGTCGTCGAAGAAGAGAACGACCCCCGAAACGCGAAAGGCACTACTCAACGGGAACGAGAAGCTGACGACCGTACGCCTGGATGCCGCTGTGTCATATTGTAACCTCGAATTCCAACAAATCGAGAACGGTTTCGGATGATTACTCAGGAGGCCCATGCAAGATCCTTCCGGCTTTCGCAACTTGCCCAGGAAGGATGCGCTGCCTCTGGGGGATTGGTTTTTAAATATGCACGAGACAGTTTGGTTTTGCACTACTTTCCTATCCTTTCGCGTCGCGGCAACAGCACATGAAGCAGTGGGCTACCTTCAAATCTTCACCATTGACGTGAGGCCTGGCTTGATTTAAACGAAGAGAAACTTCCATCATTCGGCAAATGCCACATATGGATAATTGTGGCGTATGCGACATGTTTCGATTTCAAGACCCAGCCTAGAGTACACCTTGCCTGGCTTGGAGTGTAAATCACCGTGGTCCTTTCTGTTCTCACTACTTTTTTACTACTCAACATGGCTTACGGAGATCAATCGCTTTCGAATGCGTGGTAGCCAGAAATACCATACGAATGCGCAATAATACTTGGTCAAGAATGATAACCCATCATGTGCGCGATGTACGAATCGATTTGCACCGCGTTGATGCACGGCAATGCACATAGTCATCTCCGAGTTGAATTGACTTTGACAAGGTGGATAGGTTATGTTTGGTTCCAAGATACGACCTACGACTACCGATTGACTATTCAAGGAACATGAGAAGTTGGCTCTATCAACTCTATAATCAGTCCGGTCTACTTCACTAGACTCAGCAACATTGCCGGCTACGCACACACAAAATTTCGTATGTTATGTTCTGTTTCGTCAACCGGCAATCGTCCCTTCTTCTCAACCTTGAAAGACTTCGCAAATGCCAAACGCTCCCCTGCAATTGTCTCATTCAATTCCACTCTAGGCCATAACCAAAGACCGATGTCGTGTATATCGCCTATTTACAAGCGCCTTCGTTGAATGTGTCGGGTTCGTTCTTTCTTCTTCTTCTTTGTATGCTTTGCTTTCTTGCTGAGCCGTCATTTTGTCTGTCTTTCTGTGATTGATCGACATAGTTCCATGTTTTCTCTGTTTCCCACACACCGTCGTCGTCTTTTTTTTCTTCCTTCCTCGTGTCTCTTCCCCCGAGATTTCGTCTCCTTGCGCATTTACGTTCCCAATGGTTGATACTCTCTTCCTTCCAGTAAATCCCACTTATATTCCCCCGTCCACCCGTCACACTGATTGATTTTGACTTTTCTACTTCTACTCTTATGCCTTTTCTTATCATTTCTGCCGTTGAGTTCCATACCAATTCCTTTCAGATGGACAGATGTTCCCAGTTTCCTCTTGTGCTTTCAATCGTTTTCTCTCGACCTCGCCGTTTCTCCCTCCCCCAGTCCATGTTTATGCTCACTTTGTGCTTTTCGCCTGCTGGATTTCCCTTTTAGCTTTAACATTGACTCTCTTTGAAAAAAGAAAAGAAGAAAAAATTGAGAATTAAAAATCATCTTCTTTCTGTTCATCATGTCGTTCCAGAGTCTCGCTTGACTCCGAACTTCTCCTACTTTGAAAAAGCAGAGAGAGACAGAGAGAGAGGTTGTTTCTTTCCAATATTACCCTTATGCGTACGTGTGTTTGTGCTAGTATGTACCTGATTACTACACTGATAAAAATTGCTGTTGAAGGAAAAAAAAGGACAACAGAACAGCAAAGTAATTGGTTAGTAGTAGTAGTAGTAGTAGACTAAACCCCAGCCTGCTTCCTTTCTTGCTGTGTGGAAAATCCTCTGACACAACGCTGTATGAATCTGGGACCGCTGCACTATATCAAACAGCTTGGAAGAAAAAAAAAGCGATTGATGTGGCATAGAGGGGATTCAAAAAGTTGCTCATGACGGGGTTTACACAATACCCGAGCTCTTTTTGAGACGCAGTTGTCTTAAGAAGAACAGTAAGAGCAGGTGCGTGAACCCATGGATATAAATCAGTGCATTTTCAGACGATGCTCCAGTTCATCATGGAATGTGGGAGGCTCGCGTAGTTCGTTTCCTGAGATTGAAATTAATTTAGAGTCCAAAGAAGGCACAAATTCCCCCGCCAACTCCTTTTTAAAAGCCTAGAAATCCTTCTCCAATTGAAAAGAAATGCTGCTACAAAGGGGAAAAAAAAGGATATGAGTCTTCTTACCAGTAAAAACATCTTCCCACATAACTTCCGTATCTCTCCCACCAAGAACTAGAATATCCTCGTGCAAGCTAGAAGCCCTCGCAGCACCCCCACTCAGCATTGTCGGTCTGATATCCGCGTCCCTGACCATCTTCAATTCCATCCCTCGTCTGATGGGCTCAGAGATACCGTATAACCTTCTTAGGTTCTCCATTTTCATTGTTTCCTGTGTTTGGCGCCATTGAAGAAGACGTGCTTCAAGTGGATGAGTTGATGTGGTTGCTGCTGCTGCTGAAGAAGAAGAAGAAGATGGTAGCGTTGTCAGATTCGCGCGGAGTGTGTCATGAATACCTGGAGCGGATGGGGCTCCTTTGGATGTAGTTGATGCGCGGGCGGTATTGGAGGTTGTGGTGGAATAGTTAGGTGTAGGAACGATGCGCATGGACTGAATAAACCAAGAGAATTTGAGAGTTAGCTGACGAAATTCGAATTATATTTCTGGTTTTCTTTTTTCTGTTCTTTCTTTCTTTCGTTCTTTTCATAATTCCTTTAAAAGGAGCGATGGATGCATCCATTGCTTTCCTTTTCAACTGACGCTGCGTCGAGATGGGCGAACCCTACCATGATGACGGGCTTTGTATTATAAAACGGGGGTGATATAATCTCAAGCTGGACTTTCTCAAGCTATGACTGCTGAATGCATCAGAATCAATCAATACCCTTGCTTCTTCTCTGTTCCACTCCTTCTTAATGCTATGCTATGCGATGTATTGGTGCCATCACCCTGTCAGTTACAGTGGATGGTGATGTTGATGATGTTGCGATCGACGTCAAGATTGTGCGGGTAGCTGAAGAGACCATAGACGAAGCAGTCACGTGCCTATGAACTTAATTGCGAATTGTCGAATCTGTCGGGAACGAAAGATGAAGACAGGCACCGAGATACAAGAATGGGCAGTCATTGACCGAGAATATCAGACAAGAGGAAACCAATTCACATCATACTCCATGCCTTTAGCACCCCCCTCATTGGGAGCGCTTGTCATGCTCCGTCAGGCTCTGGCTTTTCGTACGCCTGTTCTTTCGCAACGGACTACAGTTGCTGCTGCTGCTGCTACTGCTGCGGCACCCACACTACTCAGACGCATTTCGCACTTCAAGACAACCGCGACGGCGCTGGCTCAGATACAGTTAAGCGCATTCTCTACATCGTCCTCTCAGAATGCTACCTACAATCAAGTTCGTCGGGGTTGTCGAGTTGAACAGCGTGCACGCAAGAAGCGATCACCTGCTTTGAAGGATCGACCTCAGATGAAAGGTGTTTGTTTGAAGACGGGCACTACGAAGCCGAAGAAACCGAATTCAGGAGAGAGGAAGATTGCGAGAATCAAGTTGAGTGATGGGAGGCTTGTGACGGGTTATATTCCTGGGGAAGGTGGGTGGTCCTTGTTTCTTTCCCTTTCTTCCGTACTTGTTTCTTAGTCATTTCGTTCTTTTTTTTTTTTGGTTGAGGAAAATGACCCTTATAATCATAAACCCTCTACTCCTGATGGCAACATTTTTTCACAAAGACGATGCTTTGAATGATGAATTGACAGCCTTCTTCGTTTTGCTTTCTAGGCCATAATATCCAACAACATAGCGTCGTTCTTGTTCGTGGTGGAAGAGCTCAGGACTGTCCTGGTGTAAGGTATCATGTTGTCAGAGGTGCTTTGGACTTGGTATGTTGTCAACCGATGCCTAGCGCATCCTACCTCACACTATCAGAAACATCTTTTTTCGGTCAAATTTCTCGAATGCATTCAGCCGCTAATTCGTCGTGCCGCGGGGGGGGGGGGGGGGGGGGGGGGGGG